>JAPDSC010057609.1:111821-135219 GCA_026290005.1 Latrodectus geometricus
TATATATATATATATATATATATATATATATATGGAATATACTAAGATTATATATATATGTGTGTGTGTGTAATATTTAAATTTAAAACTAATCCCTTTAAAGTTCATTAGGCTCAAGAACTTTGTTTCAAATAAACTGTCTTTATAAAATTTATCTTTAACTCAAACATTTTATATTTTCAATAAGTAATGTCACTTAAGTAAATATTTCTCAGGAACATTAACTATTCTTAATAATTAGTGCAATTCTTATAATTAGAGCAATTCTTGTTATGGAAAAGTTATTATGCATTATATTTCTAACACAGATTTTTATAAATTATCCTAATTCATATATTTTTCAACAAAATATTAAAAAAAAAAAAAAAAAAAAAAAAAACATGTTCCTATGAATTTTATAAAATAATTAATACAAAATTATAGCTAACATCAAATTAAATCTCAATAATTTAAAAAATGAACAATGAAAATAAACATTTTTAGTAAATTAAAAGACAGTGAAAATCAGTATTTCTGGCAACTTTTCAGAATATATCTAGGAATTTGTCTTGTCTGTAATATCTCTCTTAGTATGAAATTGTTTAAAAAAAAAATATGAAATAGGAAAATAACATGATCAAAGTTTTTTTTTTTTAACAAAAACAAATTATTTTATTTATTGGACAGTATGAGATTGAGAATGTGTTGAAATAATACCACAGACCAAGATTTGTTAACCATTTTTTAAATGTGTAAGACATTTTTTAATGTTTTGAATTTAAGTTCTTAGATGTGGAAACTGCCAAAAGGAAAACCAAACTTGAAAAAAAAAAAAAAAAATGCTACTCCAAGCATCTTCTTGAATTTGCCCAAATACCTTTCCTCAAACATGACAAAAGAAAAAAATCCTGCTGTTTGAAATACAACAAAGAATAGCTGTAATAGCTTTCCAGCATCATTAGAAAATGAGCAAATTTCTGTACATGGTAAACAATTACATTATTGTTTTGAAAAAGTATTTCAAAACTAATCAGTAATTCAATACTTTATGAATATTTCTCAATTAAACTCATATAGTTCTATAAATAATTTAAAAATTTTAATATATTTTGAAATCATAAAATGAAACTCATTATTGATAAATTTCAATGTCATATTTTTAAAAAAGTAACCACATTGATATTAAAAATTGTTAATGTTTACATTTAAAGATTTGGAATTTAGCAATAGATACAGGAATACACATTACCAACACCTGTATTTAATTTTACATATTTAAAAAATCAGTTACAGCATCCTTTCTTTACATCAGTTCAACAGTCATCCTTGATCGCAAGGGGTTCTACAGTTCTTTTGTTCAGGACTAATGATAATTGCTTAGAAAGGTGAATTGTAATAAATGAAAATCTTAATGTCAAAATATTCATACTATTACTCTTTTTTTGAAGAGAATTTTTACACATTTACTTTTTTATTTACTAAGAAGCTTACATAGTCTTTAAAAGAATATTAACTACAATTAGGAACAGTTTCAGGCTGACAGAAATTGAACTTATACATAATTTGATTAATGTTGAAAAGTATATTATCTGTATGGATGATAGTAAAAGTAAGTAAAATAATATTTCAATTAATTAAATAAAAATAAACTTTGATATGTATTAAAATAACTGTAATAATAAATGGTTTTATATTTATAGAGAAAAAAACTCCTCAGATTTTGTTCCTAGAAATTTTTACAGCAAGGAAACTGATCATTGTAAAAATTGCTTCCTACAACAAAAAGAAAAGAGTTGCCCAAGAAATATTTCCAACAGTTTTCTCCTGTCTTAGAAGAGACAATATCTTCATAATGCTTTACAATAAAATGCTAGGCTTAAAATAAAGGCGAAACTTTATATCAGAAATTAATTTATCAAAATAAGTTTTTCTTTAGTACTTTTTAAAAACTTCTGGATAATTGTGTAGTTTTTTCTCTTCTGTAACTTGCAAGTACTAAACAATTAATTACTATTTCCTTAAAAGAGTGATGAACATAATAAATTAGTAAAAAATTTTGATTTCTATAAATTGCAAATTCATGTGGTCAGAATCAGTAGTAGAACACAGGTTTTCAGATCTTTAATAAAAATAAATACTTTATCTTTTCTTAGACAACTTGGAGTCTACTCAGCCTCGTCACAATGAGGATAAGAAGTGATTCTGAGTAACATAGGGTGCCTGTGTACAGTGTCAACAATTTTTTTCCCACTTTCAGTACCTTGAGTTCTTTCTCTAAGACACATTAATTCATGTTTTTTGTACCTATGTTATTAAAGTTATATAGGTGCATGTAAGTGTTGAATTGCATTTAAGTGTATGTGTTTTTTTCTGGTATTTGCCTGGTTAAACATTTAACTGTCCTTTTAAAAATGTCATTTATCCTACCTGAATTTAAAAGAAAATATTAAATAGGTTTACTAATAAGTGTATAATTATTTTCTATGTATTCATAATAATTATTAAATTTTTGCAATTTTACAAGGATGCTAAGTGATATATATATTCATTAGAAGTATTGAATAGTATATTTTTTTCATCTGCATGTTTTCTTTTATAATTTGATAATTAATGTAATTTGAATTTATATTTTGATGTGCTTATAAATGCTAAAAATTTAAAACAAATTAAAATATCTTAATGATTTATTTAAAGAAATGTTTAATATACTTTTTATTTCTATTATATTATATCATGTGTAGTTTGGCCTTGAGTAACAAATTTAACATATACCTGTATTTTTTCTGTATTTGCATTGAATTTGATCTTGATAATTTTACTTTATATTAAATTAACTAAATTTTGAAATTATTCCTATTTTATGCGATTACTGAGTTTTGTGTGACTATTTAATTTTTATTATTTAATCAAGTAATTATTTTTTTCTTTTAGCAGAACCCATTGTTAAGCAGAAATAGATATATAATGCTATAGTAAATGAAATTTTCATGACACAAACATTTAAAACTTGACATTGTTGGATGCATTGAACACTAAATGCCCTATTTTGCACGAGTTACTACAATTTTTCAAAAGTGATTCAGTGAAATAGGATATTTGGTTTGTAATCTGTATAAAATGAAGCAAAAATTTAGTTTAAATTGTTTTATACTGCTGTTTTCTTATGAAAGAAATATAAATTTAGATTTTATTATACCATTCTAGAAAGATACTGAAAAATTAGAAAGCTTGTATAATTGATCAATTGGCTTTTAAAGACTTTTCTTCAAAAAATGTTTCCAGAATCAAAATTTAAATAGTTCTGACATGTAATTTTCAGAAATGCAATATTCATATAATTATTTAGTAATAAAAACATTGTTATTGATAGTCAGGAATTACTTTGAGGAATATTTTATTTTCAAAGGTGTAAAAAATTAATTTCTATACAATGCAATTACATAGCAAAATACATTAGTCTTTAAAAACAAATATATGAATTTAATATTTAAAAAAAAAATAAATAAAAAATAAATAAACATTATAATTATTTTTTATACAAATCACTAAATTAATTGAAATGTAAAATATAAACAGATAATTTATTCACAATGGGTTAATTTTAATATTATAATTAGAGATGTTTATATGAAAAATATGTTACAAGATAAATGAATGGTAATTGTTTTTCTATTAAAAGAAATTTAATTTCAAATTAATTATACTAAAATAATTCCAATATTACAATTAATTGAAAAATGCATTAAAATAATTTATCTAACAAAATGTTTAACAGCTATTTAAACTATAGGCTGAGATTTACAGTACGGTCACCCTTGGCGCAATTTTTTCACATTTGGCGAAAAAATAAAATTTTCTGGCAACCTAACTAATTCCGACCAATTGCAGATGAAGGATTTCCGACCAATCAGACAACACATTTTGATATTCTGATTATTTTTAGACCTAGCTTGTGGAAATTGGCGAGATTTTTGGAGACTTTTCGAAAAAGTCGCCAAGGGTGACCGTACAGTAAATTTTTACCTTAAATATAACAGTTAAAGTATTATTTGAAATAATAATCACAATGAATTTTTTAAAATAAGTTGTTCACTGTTCACAAAAAAGAATACAAAATTGGTAATATTCTGCATAATACATAATAAAATGTCAGATTATATATTTCCATTATCCTTTTTCTTACTATAATTAAACACAGATTAATATTCAATATTTTTATCATGTAAATTCAACTGTTCCACATTATTTTCACTTTGATTTAATTAATTTTAAAAGATATTTATTCCGCTAGGAACAATGCATTTTCGACTACGATAGTAGCTAAGAACATCAGTCACGCCACCTAGTGGCTATTTAAATTTCGGTGACTGTTTTCGGCAAGATATAAATTTTACAAATATTGGCCTGTGAATGGTATTTCTCAATTCTATATATATATAACGTGAAAATTGTAAATAAATATGGCTTTAATTATTTATTTCCAAAACAACTTTATTAATTATGCTATCGCGTAGAACGTTGCCATATATTTTAAACCTGCTGAAAATCCGAAATGGTCGTGCGTAATAATATTAATTTCGCCATTTCGTCGAACTAGTTTAGTGTACGATGCTTAGTAGGTTATGCTAAGCATCGCACACTTCAAGCACGATGATCGACTAGTATGCACACTTCAAGCACGGTGATCGACGAATTTGCTTCCTGTTTTACTGAATTAGTAGTTACTGAAATTTAGAGGAATGTTTCTAACTCACTATTTTCATAAATCCTTAAATTGTGACCAAATCGTAAATTATTTAATGTTCCATCATATATAGGAATTATTATTTTTTGTCTTATTATTTTTCATTTTATAAAAAGAAACAATTTCATTTTATAAAAAGAAACAGAATTTTAATTTAGAACATTTTTAGACTGTTTCATATATTTATGGCTTTATTTATAAGGCAAGAAATACTAATATATTCGTCACTATAAATTTCTATTTCTTCTACCTCAGTATCAATGTATAATTCTTAAGCATTCAATTAAATAAGATTCCTTTACATAAATATTTTACTTCATTAAGTAACATATCAAGCTTCGCGACTTTATCCACTGGAATTCATGATTCGATTTCGAAATTTGCTTGAGAAATCTTTTGTACTTCTTGTTTTAAAGCAACCGTCATAAATCTGTTTGCTAAATTTTAGCCTACCCATACTTAAAACAAAAGTTCTAAAACACAATAAAAAACTTTATAATTCTCAAATGTTGATATTCAAATAAAACAATGTCCTGTCACTAACACCACTCACACACATTGTGTACATTTAAAGCCGAGAAAAGAATTTATACTCTGATCTACCAGATCAGAAAAGTTTTCCAGGACTATTACTCACCAAGTTATATTTAATTAAGATAAGCATAAAAATTTACCTTTTATTGAATGTTGTCTCCAATCACGAACACATGTACTCAAAATATCATGTAATGAATTTTTATAATCAAACATTATCACCGATTCTACCGCCCGATCTATAGCTTTACTTTTCTGGCCTAATTGCCAAACATTCAAATATAAACAAATGATTTTTAAAAATAATAATTTTATAAATACGCTACTGGCGCCATCTATTATAATATGCTTGCTACTAAAATATCGAATGTAACAATGATGGAAAAGCAAAAACTTATACATATGTTTTATTTTCTACTTTTGATTATTCTTTTCATCATTTTTTTTTCTCAATTTTTGTGTCGTTGATTTAAATCTTTTAAGAATATTTTCTTATTTAAGCATTTCTTGAAACTTTATTCTTTTAATTTATTCCGTTTAAAAACTTCTATTATTAAAAAGTTTGTGAAAAATTTTTAAGTTATATTACATTGTTATTGCCGTGTTGTTTGCAACAAGATTGAAACTGTTTATTACAACATATTAAAAATAGCGCTTGGATTAATTCCAAGATTATCTTTTGCACACCAATTATCTTTCGTACCTTTGTTATATCCTCGATTGCGTTAAATTATAGACATCTAAGTAATATTCTCTGAAAATCTTTAGTAAAATTTTTGTTGGATCTTCATTGATTGAATCCGTTTCATAAAAAAAATACTAAAACTTGTCTTTAGCACACACTTCTGTATTTTTTTTATCAGTATTCTTATGTTTTTTCTGTATTTAATTTTTACAAAACTAGTATCTATTCGAGATGAATGGTTTCAAGGAAACTATCAATGAAAGATCATTTGCATTATTTTTTCGAATAATTCATTACAGGGATCATGGGAAACTTAATTTTGTTCTGTTAAAAATTGAATGAAGAAAAACATTTTAATTATATTTATTATTGAGTAAAATAATAAACCCAAAAGAGATATCTATACGTAGTTTTTATAAACAGTCAAAAAATTGTTGATCGAAATATTTTTAAGTATTTATTACTCAATATTGACTTAAAACATCTCAAACCATAATTTTAAGTAAATTATTAATTATTTTATAACATATTATTTAAGAAAATACTCATACTCTCAATTGTTGTTTATTAAAATAAAGAAATTAATTTTAAAGGATTTAAGACACAATGAACTCTCATGAAACTTATTTCTTTGGAATCTTTTGTCCATAGATTTCAAAAAATGACAAACTTTTAATTTTAGAACATTGTGTGTATATTTTAACTTCACTTCTAGTCTCAACCATAATTTGAGCTACGTAGTATTTTGTGGTGTGCCTATATGTGCAAAAAAATACTGTCTTTTCTAGAAAAAGACAGTATTTTTAAGCACATCTTAGTTCAAACTACTTTAAATTAAGCAACATTTGTCTCTCTATTATGACAATTCATAATTTGTTTTCTAAAAATATAATAATGTACAGGATATTTTACTTTAAAATCATAACTTGATACCCTTTTCACCCAAAATAAAAATAATTTAAAATATATTATTAATTGAAAGTCTCATATAACATTAGTATTATAAATAGAAAAATTATTGTGAATTCCATTTTATTTAAAATATTTTATGTAGAGAAAAACATTTCATGAAAGAAGCACACATTTTATGCAGAGACTTTGAATAATTATTTTTAAATCCTTAATTTTGTTAATTAAAAAGTTATCCTAAGTTTGAAATAACGGAAAAACGAAATTTAGCTTATTCTTTCAGACAACAATTTCCAAACAGTCGATCAACAAGAAATAATATCAGGAGAAAGGTAAATATTTTTGGACCATTACGATCATAATAATAAATAATATGTACAAAATATGGAGTAACAAACTTTAGCTTATACTTCTTTTTAGTTCCTGCCGAACTGGTAACCGAATGTTAGCGCTCTTGACTTTGGTTCAATACTCGTATGCTCGAATCCCTCCTTCGGTATGTTTTAGTTGTTCGGAATCCACAAAAACAGAAGGTACCCATCTAATTAGCCCTCATGTGCAAAAAATAACAGTTGAGCGACACAGACCAAACTTTTTTTGGTTTCGTTTAGAGTTTTAGGGAAGGAATTGGGTATGATCCCTTTATGACTTGGCACCGTCGTACACAGCACGAGCTTTCTCGTATTGACAGCTCAGGGCCGCTAATTTGTTTCTCACCCATCATTATTTGCACACGAGGGCTAATAAAATAGGGGTCTACAGTTTAAAGTGGATTATTGACACTTACAAACACTCAAATCTAAGAAGGAACTTGTACCCAAGAATTGATGAACCGAAGGCAGGATGCTAAGCATTCGGCTGCCAGGTCGGCGTAATAAAATGCATAATTTGTTTTCTCAGTTTTTAAAGGTATAAAGGAAGTCAATATACCTTTAAAAACTGAATTTCATAAAACGGCTTTTCGTTTGCATTTTATTCTCGGAAAAATAGGATTTCATATCTTTATAGATTAATCCCAAATTGAGTTATCAAAAAAAAAAAAAAAAAAAAATGAAGAAATAATTATCATGTGATACTAAAAAAGCACAAACAGATATTGGATACTACGAAAATTTTTTTTTTAATAATAGAGGTATGAAGCTAAAATTTGGTATACTTATTTATATCATAAAAAGAATAAATTGAGCCAAGTTTGAAAAAATTATGTCATTAATTTTTTGCATTAATTAAGATTTAATTAATTAAAAAGATAAAAAATTGATTTTGTTCCATGAGCAATAAATTTCCATATTTTGTTTAAAAAATACAGCATATGATACGTTTAAAGCCCTTTTAAAAATTGTTGGGAAAGATTTTCTTTTAAAAACTTTACAAAATAATAAAAAAAATAATTTTTATCTAATTTTATGAATAAAACAATGATTATAAAATAAAAAAAAAGGAAAAAATAACAAAAAAAAAAATTTGCATCAAATTTCTGTTCCCAACAATTTAATTATATGTGTCTAAAGAATAAATGTTGAAAATATTGAGAAGTTTACACATAATTTGTTGTGCATGGAGTGTTTTTGAAATTTCATAAATGCAAAAATTTCCTATTTGAAAAAAATCACAATTTTAAGTTACGAGCTAAATGTTTTGAAATAATGTATATAAAATAATGCACAAATACTAAAATTTGAATTATAAAACCTTTATAATTAATAAAACTTAAAATAGATACTTACACAATGAATTCAATCATTAAACAGAGGCCGTGACAACAGGTGTAAAGTGAAACATTTCATTCATTTCAATTTTCTAAAATCCATTTTGCTCAAAATAATTCATTTAGAAAGCAAATCTAGTTACATTAATACCCTATATTTAAGTGTGGCACATCAGTTATGGATAAGATATACAACACTGTGGTTTGACATTGAGTAAAACCATTTTCGTAATATGGTTTCAAAATAGAGACATTACATAAGCCTTATTTCATAAAAAATGAAAGATATTGCAGTTTACAGTGAGAAATTTAAAAATATATATTGTGAACAATTCTTAAATCATGTAATACCATGAAATAAATAAATAGATATCAGTACATCATAAATAAAGGATATATACATATATGAAATACAAAAATAAACTATGTACATGGTACATTATATGAAGTTAATGATAAATGCTAATTAGTTTTACATCTACTATAATTTAGATATCAGTAATGTTACATATCAATAGCACATAAATAAAGGATATATAAATATTTGAAATACAAAAATAAACTATGTACATGGTATTTTATAAGAAGCTAACAAAAAAATGCTAAATAATTTTACATTTACTATAATTTAGATATCAGTAATGTTACATATGAATTACTAAGAAATAGAATTAGATAAAAAATGTTTTCAGTAATATTGGTCATTTAAAATGCACCAGCTTCATACATAACACCTTCTGATTCTTCTTCTTGTTTTATAGCTTGTAACTTTTTGTACTTTTTTACATTTTTTGCTTTTTAGTAAGCTTCAGTAGATTTTCGTTTCTTTTGTGCATTTCTTCTGTAGTCTTTTGAACTCAAGTCTTTTGAAGGAAACAAAAACTTCTTTGGAGCATTTTCTCCAAATGTTACTGTGCAAGCTTTCATTTGCACTTTGTGTTTTGTTAGCTGTATAAAGTGAAGGAATCTCCGTTGAAGCTAGCCTCTGATAAATAGGAAGAATTTTTTCACCCACTTCTTGAGAAAGTGTTGTCTTCATGAACTTGTGGCTCTTTGGTTTCCTACTATTAGCAATGGCACGTTTAAAAAAGTACCATGAATCAACACCTTCAGGGCATTTACTGTGTTGAGGCTTAGTGTCTGTCGACATACAATGCAATAATGATGCAAAAATTGATGTTTTCATTTTATTTATATTTGGGGCATTATCTTTTATAGCTTTCCTATAATAATTTTGCAGTCTTGCTATAATTTCTGTTTTTAAACTGCCTTTTTTTCTTCCCCCCAGTGTTACCTTTTTTGCTTGCCATTCTTTCACTTTGTTAGGATGAGGTGTACCTAGTCGTTTTGCAATATGATTTATACACTCTTCTTCATTTATACTTACATGACTTCCATACACTTTCAATCTATTGAGTTCATGTAAGGTTTTCGAGTCCCCACCTGATAATGTTATGTATCTCATCTTGCAGTCACTAATGGAACAGTTCCACATAGTAACTGCAGCAGCAATTTCCATTCCACCTGAAGAGCTGTTGTAGTTTTTTTAACATTCACCTTTGTGCGCTTCATACCAAATAAAAAATTCAGCCCATTTTTTACTTAGATCCCGTTCACAAGCAAAACAATCTGGCCAACATTTTTCAAGAATTGCAAAGTCAATCACAATTCCTGTCAAAATATCGATCACACAACCTACACCTAAATTAGCTGTGTGACCGAGCTTCTGCCAGGTACCATCGTATGATACACCAATGTCAATAATACTTTCACTTTCTAAGCTGTTATTAGCAGATACATGGGCTTCTTGCACAGCTTTCCGTGATATTTTTAACATTTCAGGTTTCACTGAGCTATTTTGCTATGAAAGGTGATTCAAGAATTTAGCAAATGTTTTTTTTATCCATAGATGGTATGCCTAGGACCATTGAAAATGTTTCCATAGCAGCATATTCTCTTCCAATGGAGAAAAATGCTTTCACAAACATATTAATTTCCAAGGCTTTCTTTTCATTTGATTTTAAGCTAGTAAAAACTGAGCCAAAATTCTTCCTGCAAGAGTTAGATGTCACTTGAATTTTTGCAAAGAATCCTAGTGTTCTTTCTTGAATTATGTCTAATGAATAATTCCCACATTCAGAGCATGGAAAATTTTCCAGTAGAGAAGACCACATTTGCTTATCTATAATGATGTACTCATTTACTTCAGACGTTGTAGCCTGTTCTTCTACAGCCACTGAAGTACAATACGAATCAGAAGATTCAGATGCAATTTTTTTTTAGCAGACGATCCCTTCAGATTGGCAAGTAAAGTTTTATGACGATTACAAGGACGGCCTTTTGGTTTTCGATATTTTGAACTTATGAGATCCATAGTACAAAATATGAACAAATAAATTCTATATTTCAATAATTTGAAACAAAAATTTTAAAAAATTTCAATATATAGCTATGAAAACAGCTTTTTTTTAAATAAAAAAAACTGAATCAACAACTAACTTCAATTTAACGTTAGAGAGAAAGTAAACAAACAAATCTCAAAGAACGGTTGCCAGATTAGCAAGTTAAAGATTCTTAAATAAATTTTGTTGGGGTCTGATCAATAGCAAGCAATTTAAGCAAAATTTTAATAACTAAACTAAAAATTTTCGATTCCGAAGCTAATAAAAATGTAAATATGAGGGCGTGGCCCTAATATGAATTTTTTTTATTTTACTCATAGCTACTTAAAAGATCGTCGAAATTTAAAAACTTTTTTTGTAATGGCAAGGTAATGATATGCAGTAATAAATAATACAAAAAAAGAAAATTCGATATTTCGGTCAAATTTAGTGTCCACTGTACCCTTAAAGAATTAAGTTTAGTGTTCATGAATGTACTTTATTTGCATGGTTTTTGGATTCATTAAAAATAAAATAAATTAGTAGAAATTAAATATGTAGGATAAGAGACATTCAAATGTTGTATATGAGTCAAAGATTAAAATTTTATATAAAATTCATAAATATTCTATTGCAAAAATTATTTTTTTAGTATCAAATTCTCTCTCATTTATAAAAATGTTTCACGAAATTAATAAGGATTGATAAATTAATAAATAATAAGATGAATTTAATAGTTAAAGTAACTTAAATTTTATATTGAACCAGTTAGTTTTAGTTATTATTAATCACATAACTACTAAAATTAATATCTACATTTAAGGGTTAATTATTTTTAATTTTCATGGTAATTAAGAACATAAAAAAATGAAATTACATATGAACACATAAAATGTGTTTTTTTGCATTTATTTCAAATTAAAATACTTCTATCCAAATATTTAAATAATAAGACATGAAAAAGTGCAAAATATTATTTTATTTTGCCATTTGGATAATGCTTTGTTTCAGTGATACTACATTTCGGAATACGTTGTAGGAGTAGATGGTAAAATAAGCAAGTATAATGAAGTCAGAAAATTATATTTTAAAATAATTCAAAGCTACTTTTTCTTTTTTATTGATTCCTGTGTATAAATTGATTCGAAATTATTTAGAGTTGTTTAAATAATATGTTATTCAAGTATTTCTTGCATTTTTTGTCTCGTATTACAAATTAATTTTAACATGCCGGTCAATGGCTGAGCGGTTAGCGTTCCTGACTCCTGGGCTGTTGGTACCGGGTTGGTATCCCGGTTTGGACATGGACATTTCCTTTCTTTCTCTCTCTGTGTATCTTTGTCCTTTCTTCTTCTGAGATGATGGATGTATATCGCCCACCTTAAAAATTGGTTTTCGGTTGTGTGACTTGGTCAATGCTAATCGCCTCCATAACCTGGTTCACAGGTGCCCACCACACTTGTCGTTATTCTGAGCTAAAGAAATTTGCTCCGTTCTTTTTAGTGCATGCGCAGAAAAGCTTGCATTTAAAAACGGAAGATGTCTGCTTAGGTCCGCAATTTAAACTGGAAGATTTGAGTCTTCTTTTCTGTTTGATTTTGAGCAGAAAACTTGCTAAATTTTTGTCCGAATTAGTATTTGATACTTTTTAGGGAAACGTAAATTGTTTAATTTACAAAAATATTGTCTTAATCATTAAAAGTTTTTCAGACTCAAAATATGGAAGCTATTGAATGTGAAGAAGTGTTTCAAACGGAAAATGTGGAGTGCATTTAAGAATTTGAAATTAGTAAATGTTCTGTAAATAAAAATATAATACCACAAAGAAAATTTATTTATAAAAAGCGAAAAAATTCATTACTGCTCCCAAAGATTCAAAAATAAATGATATTTCTCTTTCGTTAATTAAAAAAATTGCATTTTGAATAAAATTATTTAACTTTTCTGTATTAATCATTTTGATACTTTAGCTTATAATAAATATTATTCAAATAACATAATATGTGTTGATTTTAATAATTTTGAAAGGAATTTTAATTTTAAAATTTTATAACTTGTTTATGCGAACTTATTGTTTTACGTAACTATAATATACTTTCTTTATATTATTTTGTTTATTTGCTTTTGATAATTGTAATAAAGTCATCCGAAATATAATAAAAAATATAGTATTTTTGAATTTTAGCTGTGTTGTAAATGTGTATATAAATTATAATTTTTAATTGCTCTTTTGATATGTACATAGTACCCGGTGCTGAACCAGTGTGGCATAACGTAGCTGTTCAGCATCCTCTCTCCACGGTGTCTCCAGACTCGAATGCGACTATTGTGGTGTTGCAGACAGAAACGTGACTTGTCAGTAAAGAAAATTTCATTCCATTCTGCCATCCACATCCTTCTTTCATTGCAGCATTGGTGGCGGAGACGTCTGTGGTTCCGCGTCAAAGGTATACGAAGCAGTGGACGTCTTGCGGACAGACCCCTCTGCTGTAAACGGCGTCGAATAGTACGCGCAGAGACTTGATAATGCGTTACAGACTGAATTTGCTGTTTAGTGGTTTGTGATATCGTTGAGTGATCGTCACCGCCATGTGCACAATTTGCCTGTCATCACGTGATGTGGTGCATTGAGGTGGATGCGATCGAACACGTCGATTCGTCGTACCCTCTTGCATCCAACGATCACATATCCGCATTACAGTTGTTTAGTTTCGTCCAACACGACCACCGATTTCTTGAAAAATAATCCACAATCTCGGTAAGCCACTATCCTTTTTCTATCGAATTGGGATACTTGGTCAAAAATTTATTGCCGTTTTTTACAAGGCATAATCAATGTTAAAAAAAAAAAAAAAAAAAAAAAAAAAAAAAAAAAAACAATTGCCGAACTTGAAATCGTTGAAATCTTCAAGCCTTAAATAACATTTTGAAGTGGCTACACAAGCGTGTGTGAGGTGTGTCAGCGTTGAAATTATAATCATTTGCGTATCTCTCCTCAACTAATGCATGTTGTAAATTTCAAGTTATTTTCATGCTTCCTTAGGTTGATGAATTTAAGGTTGCCAGCAGTGTATATATACTTAAATTAACATCTTATTTAATTCGATGTAAGTAAATACCGATGTTCTATAAATATACAAAATCAATTTCAATATTTCCCTAAACTGAAAATTCTTTAAAAATAACTTAATAACTTCATTAAACAAAAATTAATGTTTCATTATATTTTTCAAATAGTGATGCATTAAATAATAGCTAAAAATATTACGAGCAGATTACTAGAGCTAATTTCGAATAATGCTATTGCAGAACACTAAATTTTGCTTATCTATGCAATGTTATTCCTTTCAAATTCTTGTTCTGTCTGCTTATGTATCAATTGTGCATACAATATCTCATTTGTTCTTTTAAAGTCAAATGATGAAATTAATATTACTCAGGACAATAAAATGAAAGAATAAAATTAACAATAATGTTATGAAATACGATTTAAGCGCCTTTTTTTTTTTTTTTTTTTTTTTTTTTTTGTCCAACTAAGCTGATTGCTTCTTGGTTAGACTAAAAACTTCATCTCCAACAGGGAAATTTCTTTTTCCATACTCCTAGTTCTATGTGTTTTAGTTGGCTACATCTAGCTCCACATTTGAATATATTTCAGTTTTATTATTTTCAATTTCAATTGCCAAGTTGTTTTTCATATTGAAAATTTCTATTCTTTAGATAATGGCAAATTTAAAGCATATATTTTAATTCCTGGCACTTACTGACAAAAATAGAGATATATATATATATATATAACTTTTTGTTTCCATTATTCTTATTAACAAATAAGTATACATTTTAAAACTTACATCAAATAACGTTAATGTTTTCTTTCAATATGTGATTATATTGATCCATTAATTTAAGTTTGATAAATTTTGAAGTTAATTCTGCCTTTAGATGAACTCATACACAACTGACTATTAAATTTTCCACTAAAAAGGAATGAACAAAACTAAGTCCAGTGACACGACAATCCATATGGCAGCCAAGGCCTACAGTGTTCATATCTGTTTTCAAGGCCAAGTTCCTTCGAATGCAAAGCATAAGTCCTGATGTGAAACTAACTCGAAACAACCAGTATTTATTTCCCAAGCATGCACGCCACCAGGGTTTACCAAGAAATAAACTTATGAAAATCAAAATTTGGATGATAAAGAAGGGATAAACGACACGTGAAATACTACATAAAAAAATTGAAATTAATTTCTCATTTGGAAATAGCTTTGTAATACAGGAGTGCTCTTAGAATATCGTAAAAAGAGAAAATGTCTATTAGCTAGTGTTGAAATTTAATAAAGGTAGGATCATTGCCCATCGAGAATGTGGATTGTCTTTGCATAATTTTGCCGTTCGCTCATGTCGAAATCCATCAAGTGCCATGTGAATATTGTATCGATGAGTTGGTAAAGGTCATACATGGCATCCAGCATCTCAACGCTCAACCATGATAATTCCGGAGAGGACAGAAATGGTTAGGTCAGGTTTACAATATTGTAAAACCACATCACAGATCATTAATCGGCACATGGGTTTGTTTTTATCACGCAAAATATTCGCTTGTACAATTCGACAACATTTGAATGATGACCATTATTTCGGCTTCCTTTGACAATGCAGCATAGAAATAAACGGTAGTTCTGGAGAAACCAACGACAAAACTGGATGCAGAAACGACGCAATGCCATTTTTTGTGATTTCATTTCTTCTTACAGCATTTTGATAGATTTGGATGTACACATGTCTGGAGATTTCGAGAAGGAAGTTCATTATATGGTTGCATTTGATATGGTTATAAACTCTTTTCTCTTGGTGCGAATGTATGGAAAGTGATTTTGTACTCAACACAACCATCTCTAATTTGAATCGACTATACGGTGATCAGTATGTATCTGTTATATTTATGCTAATAGTTGTGCCTTATCCATAATCGAAGCCTACAAAACGACATTTTTCCGCATGATTATGTAAGAGCTAAAAATGCACGTCGTCTTCAGACTTTACCATTAACTGATTTCAAATTAATTTAACTCTGTTAGATACACGGTTTCCACTGGAAACTACGGCTCAAGGAAGGTAACAGTGATAACTTTATAATACTTCATATTCTTTCGTATTGACAATGTAAGAAATTTAAAAGTGATTTTGAGTAGTAAATTCAAATTCTTTACACCAGTCGTTAGAATATACAAAATATTTAATTTTATAAAGTAAAATTATAAAGCTAGTGATAAAATGTCAATCAAAACTTCTGGAGGCAAATCTCATAAGATATTTTATAATCTTAATAAACATATAATTAAAGATATTTAATCAAAAAATTCTACGTAACTGTAAGTATTCTGTGTATTTTAAATATCTATCTATATCTATACAAGAATATACTCATTTTTCCTTGATTTTGAAAATTAAAATTCAATACCAATAAAATTTTGAGATATTCATGCTAAATAATTTACTAAACTCTAAAGTTTCCTCTTCATTCAAAAAGAATACATCAACATTAATAAAATATATATTTTCACAGTTATATACATTGAAGTGTCACTGATTTAGGGATAGCAAAAGCTATGAAAATTATGTGGGGCTGCGCATCAGTAAGGGAGCTGAGGTAACTGCATATACAGCGCGTGCTGTGGTTGTTCTGAATTTCTTGTTTGAATTGCCAATATGGATAAATTGCCGGATTTAGACCTATTCGAATGCGGAAAAATAGTAAGTGCGTGACACATAGGTCATTCTATTTCCAAAATCGTTCGACAGCTAGGATTTTCAAAGTCAACAATGCAAGAGTATACCAAGAATACACGGATGGTGAACAAAAAACTAGAGATCGAGCAAATTGCACAGGACAATTAGCCTTGATATTGCGTGGTGAGAGAATCTCAGACATATTGTATGTAGTCAGCAAAGCCAAACATTAGTTCAATTTACCACCCACTTGAATGATGGTGGCAATCGTACAGTCAGTAAACGACCTGTGCAACACTCGTTTAATCATATGGGTTATCTATGAGCCGACCATTATTCAATAGTCGTCATCAAGTTGCTCATATTGCCTGGGCAAGAGATCACAAAGAATACAGTGTAGAGGACTGGAAACGAGTAGCATGGAAAAATGGGTCTCGATTCCGACTACTTAACGCCGACGGAAAACTGAAAATATGGCGTCAGGCTCATGAAGCCATGGATCTTGTCTGTCAAGTTAAACTGTGTCGCTACTTATGACACTTGGCAAAGCCAAGCCTGCTCATCAGTGACTGGACTAATGAAGCCAGAAAAAGCGTATTCAGTTTTTGAACAGAGCACCCCCCTACAAGGGTGGAAGTAGGACTATCCAAGTCTTCCAATTTAGAGATAAAAAAAAAAGCAGAGAAAACACAAAGTCTGGCTTCCAACACCCCCAGAGGTATTAGTTTGGAGTGGTAACATGGAGGATATTGCTACCATGACATAGTTTACGTTCCCCAGTCGACATTAGTGAACACCACGGATCTTCGAATAAGCCGGTATTCGATTTCACCACCTTCTGGTAACGAAAACTGCGCCCTAATCAAACAGGCAATCGGGCCCAGTTGGAACTGTACAAGATCATGGAAGCTTAATCACGGTCTGTGGTGTTTCTTTCGGGGAACTGCTTAAGATGTTTGTGCCAACCTCCCAACCAATACAATTCAGTATGCAGAGTTGTTGGATGTTCATCTCCATCTGTTTTATGCTGTTCTGTTATCCGCATGGTAATGGAGTTTTTTAGTAAGAAAACTAAATCTCTTACAAGTCCTTGTAGGAATTCAATTCTGGCTATTTGAATAAGCATTACTCTGACTTTTCTTTTTCATAAATTGATTACCTAGAAGTCTTGATTTAAATCTTATTGAGCATCTTTGGGATGAGTTGGAACAAGTTGTTAAAGACCATTGCACAGCATCAACGATCTTTATTGAATAACGGACAGCCCTAGTCAATATTTAGCAAATCATTTCTGTGGAATGTTTATAGAAACAATTTTAATATGTGCCTCGTCTTGAGGCAGCCGTTATTAAGGCCAGAGAAGGTCCAATTCGTTACTAGGTAGGTATCCTTAATTCAGTGGCACTTAAGTGTAAATATAATTTAAATTTCTAATATTAATAGTTTACTTAAAAAGTTTGTTTTAGAATAACTACTTTCAATTTTAAAACTTCTTAAATATTTCACTTATAAATTTTTTAATAGGTGCTTTTCTTTTGTTTACTGCAGTAGACGCTCGTTTTTACGAACCTCTAGTTTACAAACACTCACGTTTTTATGGACTAGGGGCTAGTTCCTTTCATCACAGACACAATTTTATATTTTCATAATGACTGAGTACTTGATTCATTCTTGAACAATGAAGAGATACGTGTAGTCATTCCAGACTTTGTGGGAGCAGACATTTTATTAGGAAAAACTGTGGTGTTGAATTAGAGACTCCTGCCCTTTCCATACGTAAAAGCATAGAGAGGCGTAAAGCTCTTTAAAAGTTTGAGTTGTCTTTAGTATTTGATTTCGTTCCATTTGAACAATTCAGTTTACGAACTTTCGTTTGCGAAATGAAAATTGAGCCGGTCACATCGATTATTTGCCGCAGATGAAGAAAAGGATGAGTTGATCAATCGAAGTAAAAAAAAAGAAAATTCTAAAAGAATTGGATGAAAAAATATTAAATACAAATAGATGAATGAATGAGTAACAGGACTAAGGTATTTTTTGAGAGGAAAAAGCAAAATGCTTCAATTCATTTGAAAATTAGAAAAATGTATTTTTTAAAATGTGGTTTTTAAACAGAAAAAGATAAATGATTACTTTTCCTGATTTTTCATCAAGTATTCTTTTTAAACATCTTATTTAAGATCTTATTGTACACATGTTTCTTACAGTGAATTCGAAATAATTTTTTATAATTGTACGTAATATATATTAATAAAGCAAAAGTAGTTTGATTAAGAAAATAAAATTTTAATTATCTAATACATTATTTTTCTATTTTACGAACTGTTTTACCAGTCTTTACGAGTCCTTAAAAACGAGCGTCTACTGTAGTAAGAAATAAAATTGAATTTATTATGGAATAAAAATAACTTGAAAAAATATTTTAAAATAAAATTAAATACTTTTTTGATTAAAAAACTTGAAATATGTGTATTCAAGATATTACAAAAATTACTGGTCACTACTTGGTTTCACAATTTATTTAGTTACAAAACTCACACAATTAATTTCGTATCTAGAAATTTTTTAACTTATTTAATTCTTAGAATATAAAAAGTATAAAAATTAATTCTGAATATCATAAAATTTAAATAAAATTGTAATAATAATGAAAAAATGAATATTCAAAAGGCTTAGTTTCTTTTGTTTAGCTCTTGGACGTGGGGCACCGCGGAATCAGTACTTAGTTTGCTAAAGCCCCTATTACTTTACAGTTGTCGATATTTCATTTTGAGCAACTTCCAGAGACTTAACATTACGTGACGTCACAGCTCGATTTTCGGCAAGTCGAGCTCATCGTCCAATGAATGTTCGAGATTTCTATTAGGTTTGCTATAAGTAAATAGCTGTTTTACTAGATTTATTAACAGATAGATTTTCTGGCTAACATTTTTAAGGTTGCCATATTTTACTCTGTAGGTGTCCAGATTTCATGATGAATTCTTATTTGGGAATTTAATTTGTAGCCAAAAGTTGCTTACATTGCGCCATCTTTCTATTGTTTCACTCAATTTTAGCGTTTGAAACTTCACGTTTAGAATGATAAGAGCTAATCTTCGTCGACGTGAAAAGGAAAAATATCTGGTTAAAAAATTTCTTAAAACTTTTGAGTTAATTTCCTAAAATAAATAATATTATCACGACCTAAAACAAAACTGGTATTTTGAAAACATAATATTTATTTATAGTTTTAATAAAATTAAGAAATCCCTCAAACAAAACAGGTGAAAATTCTTATCACGTGTAAACACATCTTTATAACGATAATATTTTAACTTGAATTCGGATGCTATTTCATCATACGACCTTTGTTTTAATTTAGTTATTTTATATTGGGAATCTGAAATATCCCATATATGAGGCTTTACTCTTATCATTTCAATAAAATCAATTTCCATTTATTTTGTCCATTCTACACAGATATTTACCATTTTCAAGTATATATATTTATCACATGCACTCATTAACAATAATGAAAACATGCTACTACTTGGCATCTTATTATTTCCGCTTGGCGAAAGTAAAAGACAACACCAGTTCCGTTGATCATCTATTGGCGATATGAATTGCTCGAGTTGCTGCTGCATGCACAAAAAAATTGCTCATTTTCGGCAATTCATAACGCCAATAACTTTCATTTGGCATAAAATTTGGCGAAATCTTGGCAATGATCAAATTTAGAGGCGCAGGTGTAAAAAAAATCTGAAATATCATTGGACGACGTGTCCGAGTTGCCCAAAATCGAGCTGTGACGTCACGTAATGTTAAGTCTATGGGAGTTGCTTAAACTATATATCGGCAACTCTAATAATGTAATTGGGGCTTTATATCTCCATGGAACATGGAGGAAAGAACATAAGTGGAGCTGCCCTATAGGTCAGCGCTTGAAGTATGTGTCACACCCTCTCTGTCTTCCAAAACATTACATTAAAACCTATTGTGTAGTATAAAGCCTCTCGTTGAATTTGTTGTTTATTTGAATTTTCTACTTTTAAATAATTATGGCTGCTTGCTGTGCTTATGGATGTACTAGTAGACCTTCAAAAAAAATATTCCTGGAGTAACTTTTCATAGGTAATTTCACCAATCTTTAAAACTTTTTGCTGACTATAGTTAATGTATCTAATCCTGTTGCAAATGCATCATATTGTTCAATTTTATTTGCCTAAAAGCAGCCACGAAAGGAAGGAGTTGTTGCCCTGGCCAGCACGTTCTCCAGATCTTTCACCAATAGAAAACGTCTGGTCAATGGTTGCCGAGCGACTGGCTCGTCACCAAACATCAGTCACTATGGTTGATAAACTGTGGCATCGTGTTGAAGCTGCATGGGCATATGTACCTGTACATGCAATCCAATCTCTGTTTGACTCAATGCCCAGGCGTATAACTGCTGTTATTACTGCCAGAGGTGGTTGTTCTGGGTACTGATTTCTCAGGATCTATCCAGCCAAATTTTTTGAAAATTTAATCACTTGTTATTTCTACTATAATATATTTGTCCAATAAATATCATTTTGTTACCTACATTTCTTCCTGGTGTAGCAATTTTAATGGCCAGTAGTGTATATGTAAAATATATTTATATACCATGTATGTGTGTATATATATACATACATATGTATGTATTGAAATTCCTTAAATGTGTTTAATTATAATTATCTAAATACATTTGTCTAATACATATGCTAAATCAAATTCAAAATACAACTTTTTTTTAGACTCTATCTGTTAAAAGAAAACCTCCAACTGAGCGAAATATTGTAACTGGATCTGAGAAGTTGACATGCGAGCCAACCACTTCAGGTTGCATTACAGAAATAAATAAAAATTCATGTACGAATGCCAGATGTAAAAGAGCTTTAGAGGAAGCTAATGAAAAGGTTAATTTAAGTAAAAAAAAATTAAGACTCTTCATCAGAAAGCAAGGCAATATAAGATTACAATTCTAAATGCAATTATTGATGAATTACATAAAAAACGACTCATTCATGAAGACTTTATTGAAGTTCTTGAGAAAACTGGCCCTAATGAACTCCTTTCAAGACAATTAAGAAAGATCAGAAAGGAACCACAACCAAAAAATATTCACCTGAACTTAGAGCATTTGCTTTGTTGTTTTATTTGTGTGTAAGATATGCATATTTTTGTAAAAATGCAATCGATGTCTCAAGATCAAGGAGACATTTATACATAAAATCAATTCTTTTCAAGGTCAATAATGTACATATATATATTATTAATTTGTAACACAATGTAATATTTAAAGTTTCTTAATATTTAATTCTGTATATATTATAAGTTCTTCCAGTATTGTAATTTATGCTAATGTTCATTGTGTGAAAATTTCAGTAGAATCTAATGTGTCAATTTCAATGTTTACTGATAATTATATATTTGAATTTGACAATATTTGTATTTAAGATATGCAGATTTTTGTACAAATACTATTGATGTCTCGAGATGATATTTTTATACCAAATCAATTCTTTTTCAAGTTTAATAACAATGTTTAAATTTGTAATTTGTTGTGCATGATAAATTTATCTTGGATTTAGATCTATATGCTTTTTAAGTTCTTCCTGTATTGCAATTTATGTAAATAATCATAATGTGAAAATTTTAAAATAATCTAATGTGTCAATTTCAATGTTTACTGATAATTATATTTTTTAATTTTACATTATTTGTATTTAAAATATGTACATTTTTCTATAAATATTAATGATGTCTTATGATGATATTTTTATAACAAATAAATTCCTTTTCAAGTTCAATAACTATGTTTAATTAATACTTTGCTGTAAATGATGTTAAACGTATCTTTAAATAAATGTTTATATACTTTATAAGTTCTCTCAATATTGCAATTCCTGTAAATGTGTTAATGTTAAAATTTTGACAGAATCTGTAATGTATTGATAATTGTATGGATTGATTTTTCTTAATGTATTTGTTTATTAAAAAATTAAAATGAGTTTTCATGGTAGAGAATAATTCTTGGTTTCAGTCAATTAAATATTTAAATCTCATTTTTTAAAATTAAATGATTATTGAATATCCAAAAAATATAAATTTAAAACATAAATCAGAATCTGGTAATTTAAGATAACATAATGGCTGATTTATTTAATTATAGTAATTAATTAAGGCAAAATTAATATTGGTTGATTAGATAATTTCTGAAACATAATTTTTCAGTATATAGGTTTATTAATTCAAATAAAATCAAAAAAAATTTATTGCCAAATACTGCTATACCAATCTGCAATAATATAAAAAAATGTACCTATGTAATTACACCAACACTATTATTAACAAATAATTATATTGTAGAAATGTTTGAAAATTTATACATACTTCATTCTAAGAGTTTGCTTAGTTTCCATTTCTTCACATTGTGTGTAATATTTAGCATTACCATGTTGTAGTATTCTTAAAGAACGAGCGCTAAGCAGAACACTGAGTTCGAGATTAAGATTGTTTACAAATAGAACAGTTCGATAATGTCGATGTATGTGTGAATAATTGTGTCGTCCTTTTTTTCAATAAAATAATTATATCATTCCAGCTGCTTCTTTACTATAAAATACACTACACATGTTATTCAATTTTACAAAAACTTTCATGTGTTTGCATACTAAAAAAATTATAACATCAAAATAGTAGGCAAACTAATATTTTAAAAC
>JAPDSC010057624.1:12339-34777 GCA_026290005.1 Latrodectus geometricus
TTAGGTTGAGGGAAAAGAAATCCATTATTTTTACGTGAACTTTTTGTGACTTCTTTCAGATTCGCTTTGTGAAAAGGTTTAAAACAGTTTTCATGTAGATTTTTAGGTCTTGTGCGAAGCTACGACTGCTGACATGCTGCCAAATTTGATAATTTTTGATACTTTATAGACATTCTCGACGATGTTGTATCCATGCGAGGTGCATCTATAACATCCAATTACCCAAACGGAATCAACGAAACCAAAATTGTGCGTAACTGGTTGTTACAGTCATATATAGGACGATAAATACTTTTCACAATTTTAGCCACCTGGTTAGCATTTTCGCCATTATAAAAGAAAAACTAAAATGTATCGAATTTTCTGTTTGTTTTCTTCTATTTTTAAAACTTTGTACTCATAACTGAATTAATCAAACAAAAAACCGCAAGAGAATATTTTAGTGCCAAATGTCACCTTTCCAATGAGCATAAATTTGAAATTGTTTGACAGATACCACACGAGATAGCGATCACTACAGACGTCTACCGAAAAAATAATGGATGACTTTTACCATAACCTAATATATATATATATATATATATATATATATATATATATATATATATATTCTATCGTGTAGTAGTGCATGTTTTTAGAAAAGATTAAAGACCTCTTCTCTCTTTAGTTGGTTAAATATTATCAAGATTTGTATACAAAGTTTAATTAAAAATCGTATATCGGTTTCGTATATACTAGAAATAGATAAATAAAGTGATAATTTGATGGTTGCTCTTCATTTGGCTATTTCATTTACTTAATAATTTAATTTTATGAAAACCGCCAAATTTAAAATTAAAAATTGTGAAAATCGCCAAATATGGATTTTTTTTTTTTTTTTTTTTGCCCAGTCAAAGTTTGTAGACATGTCAAGATTTTGTTCTGACTAATTTTTCCATTGGTCTCATGCAATGGAGACAATGTAGTCAGATGTCTATCTTCTCATTCAATAACAAAATAAAATTGGTAAACTATTATTTAAAAAAATATATTTCTTATTAGTAGCGTAATTTCATTGCATAAAAATTGTAACAATGTAGGGAAACACCTTATATAGCTAATTTATGTTTATATTTTTTATGTACCTCATAAATAAAAGAGAATACTATTTTATGATTTTGAAATCTGAAATTTACTTAAGAAATCTTTCACTGCTTATTTCTTTAAACAATAGCGAAATCAAATTACCCTTGAAACTTCACATAAAAATAGAGCTGAAAACATTTTATTGCTGCAGTAAATTTTGAAGCTCAATAAGTTGTTTCTAAAAATTTAGGAAAAACATGAAATCCACTGAAAAACGAAATCACGCCTCAAAGCTACAATTCACAGACATTTTTATATCCATGAGAAGCATAAACCATATCAGCAAAGAAAAGAAAAGAAATATTATTGATGATCTGAATTTAAATCACAAAAGCTTAAAGAATAAAAAATGCTGCAAAGTATTTTAAAATGGTTGCCAAATGCATACAAAAGGATTTTGAAGAATAATAAAACACAAAGACCATCCACAATTTTCGACAACCGATAAATTTTTGTTTATTTTATATTCTTGACGAATGTTTATGTTTTCGAAACTGGAAAGAGTTTAGAATTCGTTCGCTCAAGAACAAGTACAAAGGAATGTTAGAGCCAATGAGACGTGTACTTTGACTTTTCGCTGATAAACATGGGCAGAGGAAGACATAAAAAAATAAACGAAAAGCGTCCGAGAATGAAAAAGTGGCCAACAAAACGAGGTCAAGCGTTTCGCTGAGCTTTCATTTTATGTCCGAGTTAATGACTCATTAAATTTTTTTATAGAATCATTTGAAACATAGAACGCTTTAAAGAAATATTTTAATCTTAATTATATTGCTATTTAGAGCTAGCTTGAATATTTTCATATAATTTGAAGAATCCTTTTCTAATAACATTAGTTTTTTTAGTTAAAAATTATTTTCAGTTTCACAAAACTGTTTTTTTTTTTTCTCTCCTTTTAAATATTGCGATAGTATTAATAATCTATATAATACCGGATTGCTTTTAGTTATAATTAAAAAATAATATATATATATATATATATGTGTGTGTGTGTGTCAGACATTTTTTTAGAATTTTCGTATTATATAAAAATTATCTATTTACATTTATATAAGTTTTGTCGATTTAAAATCTGGGTTTTTTTATGTTATGTGAGGTTGATACACAAAGAAACATATCAAAGTAGCAAAATTTGTATTAGTTTTTAAAAAAAAATTCCGTTATGACTAATATACGATCCCGTGTAATTCATATTTAGCATTCAAGTTGCAAATTTCACGTTTCCTAATCTAAATTAATTGTTCGAATATGCAGCAAACTTGAGATTAAGTTATAAGAGAAATCTGACTTTGCACCTTTTTCATGACTACTATATAAAAATGTCGTTATGAATAATATAAATTTTCATTTTTCTTTTTAAGAATTGACTATAATTATTGTATTAGCTTTTGAAAAAATTTCCGTAGTGACTAATAACATGATCCCGTGTCATTCATATTTAGCATTCAAGTTGCAAATTTCACATTTTCTAATCTAAATTGATTTTTCGAATATGCAGCAAACTCTTGAGATCAAGTTAAAAGAGAAATTTGACTTTGCACTTTTTTAATTGACTATAATATAGTTTTTAACAGCAAAAGAAAGCATTATGTTGAAAAAAATTGCTGTCTAATTTTAAATAACAAGATTAATTCCTTGAATAATGATATTAAGCATTTAATTTCTCATTGCTTTTCCTCCTTTGGAAGGAGTTTACATTCTTAGAATGTGAGCCCATTTATAAACCCAAAGGAAAAGCACCAGAAATTTCCAAAGCATCCACACAGACAGCTTTATTTGAAGAAAACAGGAACGTAAAATCCATTCTTATTTTTTGAACAACGGCTAGAATCGAATTCGAGAACATTTACTCTAAAGAATGAGACGAATCATTGTTATTGGTTATATTTTATTTTTAATTTAAGAAAACATTTAATATTTTAATATATCTCTAAATATGCAGCTTTCATTGAATTGAAAACTGAATCCTTTATTTTCTAGTTTTCAATTCAAGAATCCGTGGGTTTAAATCCTTTTCACAATTTGGATATTTATAGCACTTTATAACACACTTTAAATTATAGATCCTTGTTTAATTGCCTTAGTGTGAAGAAAATAGCCATGAAGGAAAGAAAAATAATGTATTAATTTTGTGATATTTATAAAGGACATTTCATTATAAGGCACGTTGGCAATGTATTATTATTTTTCAAAATGTTATAAAATTGAATTTTATCACAGGGAATAAAATTTGAAGCCAAAATATTTGAAATTATAAATATGTTTTCCACTATTTCTCTTTATCTTCTAAGGTAAGAAATATAAATCGCAAAAGTCTTCCATTTATTTTCAAAAAGAGACAAATCTTTAAATTCACAGAAGTGCTTACCACTTCAAATGCTCTTGCGAAACTTCAGTGAAGTAAGAAAGATAAAACAGATAATTTAGACGCTGATGTAAAACGGAACTATATATTTCATTCCTTATTCTCCAGTTCGTTAAGAAAGTTTAAAATCTTTCGGTTTGCAAATCTTAATCAGCAGAATTTTAAGAACTTTTCCTTTGATATGACGATTGTTCAAAATTTTAGTTGCTCCTATTTGATTTAGTTGTAATTGAAGTAATTATAATCAATTTGTATTTTTCTAAACCCATTTGTATTGATATTTTATAAAACGATTTAATTATCAAAATTATTTCTTTCGTGACTCCCAATTTTATTTCGAGTACTTTTATGGTTTAAGTGTGTAACTACTAATGAAAAATTATTTTCATCTTTCAATTATAAATAAATATTAAATAATATTTTTATAAAAATATAATTATTGGTTCAAAAACTATATTTATCCTTACAATTTCATATCATATGTTCATATGATTTCTAACATTTGACTGAAAGGTTCATTTTCGAGATAAAATACGATCACATTGAATCTAAAATAATAAATTTACAAAATATGATCAAACATTTTATTAATTATCACTTAAATTTTGAAGATAGAATCTTCAATTCTGAAGATTCAATCTTATTTATTCTAAATTACTAAATTTACGAAATCTGATAAACATTTTATTAATAATCATTTAAATTTCGAATATACTAACTTCAATTTCAAAGATATAATCTTATTGAGTCTAAAGTACTAAAGTTAAATAATCTGAACAACATTTTATTAATTATCACTATAAATTGTTCATTTATACTATAGTTCAGATTCACAAAATAAATCCTTTATTGTTTTGTTTTAGCAGTATGCATTGTAAATTCGTCAACGTATTTTCTCATTTTGTTTTTCCTATTTTTTCATTTTTGATTTTCTAAATTTTCTTTGATGTCTATTTCTATGTCTAAATCAATCGAATGCGTAATCAATAATTATCACATAATGATATATAATCATTAATTGTATTTTGAATCAACCATTTACATTATAATTTAAACTTCACACATAAACTTTAATTAATGCTTACATGTGAAAAGATAAATATCAAGAGGTGAATAAAAACTGATTTTTAATTATTTTATTAAGTTTTTACCTTTGATTTTGCAAGTGGTATTTTGTGAACATATGTATCAATTTCAAATACTTAAATACTTGTCAACATGAATGTTGCAAAATTAAAATCTTAATCGAAATGTTCTTCTTTAGTTAAGACATATATTAATAAATTCAATCAAACTTTAATGAAATTCAAACAGTAAGATTCTCATATGTACATCTGATAGGAAAAATATATAATTTTTCATATATTAAGTATGTAGAAAGTTTCCTTCTTGTATTAAATATGACAAATTTTAGTTTTGCACCAAAATATTAATGCACGTACAAAAAATAATTTTTGGAATTTCTATTTTGAGAATTTGTTTCCTGGATTTGCATAAACATAAAACAATAATTGATTTAAAAATATCTTAAAAGACACATTTTTTAATTATTTAAAACATTTTAGTCTATTTATTAAATATAATTTTTTATATGTATACTCAGTTATATCTTTATTAAACAAAGTCATTAAAAATAATATTAGAAAAAAGCATATTTTAGTTCTGTAATTTGTATTAAACTCGCATATACCGATAAAATAATGTAACTCAATATTTATAAATAAATAATTTTAGAGAAGTGAAAATTAAGGAAATTTCATTCATTAATAAAATATTTACAACTATAATTTAAAATAAACTCCATGAATCTTATAAAATTTTACCGTGGCTTCAAATAATTGTACACTTAAAATCTTATACATTAATTAAATGTTCTCTTCTTATATATTAATTATAACTCTTCTTATATAGTATAACTTTTTTTATATTTTAATTAAATAATTTTAATGCGATACTTCTGTGTCAAATTTGAGTTATAATGGCAAAAATAAAGCTAAATAAAGGAATGGTAGTTATTAATATTTATACACAAAATTAAAATTATTTATATAAGAATCTTACTTGCTTTATATGTATATAGTATAAATTAATAATTCAATAATAATTGGGGTTTACTTATGGTCCATTATTCAATAAGTGATGTTTGCTCAGTGTTATTTTTATCGAAACAAAAAAAAAGTTAAATAAACGGAGTCTAATTACAAGCGAAAACAAGCATGTAGTCAGATAAGCTTATGCAACAAATATGTAAACTATGAGAAATATAATTAAATATATCACAATTCAGTGATTAATGTTTGTAATAGTTTATAAACTCAAAAACATTTTAGAGCAAAATTACCTAGTTAATTTTATTTCAATCCACTACTATGAATTCTAAAACAATATTTACTGAAATTTATTTATTCAAAGAAACATGCATAGTATTTGAATAAAAATATTTACTTTTATAAGGGAAAATTATATACAAACTATCTCAATTTAAATAATTTTACACAATGTTAAAGTTTTATGTCAATTTATTTAAATGGATCAATGAATATAATAATTTCATTGATCTATTTAAGGAATTTAAAAACTAAATTATGATGTGAATAAACATTATATTCTAAAATTCAATATAAAGACCTTTTGAAAGTTGTTTGAATGTTTTATGTTTTGGAATTAATTATCTAATATTTTTAAACAATGGAAAACATTTTAAAATAGCCCATAGATATTTTGTTCACTAGAGTCTAAAGGAACATTTATGTCCATGTAAATCAAACTGTAATATTTTAAAAACTTATTTTTAGTAAACAAAGGATAAAAAAAATCAATAAAAATAAATTGAAATTACAAGAATACTGAATGAAGCCATTAAAATAGCTTTACTAATAAAATGGATAACAAATTTAAAAACTTTAAATGAGCATATTTACAAATGCTCATTTAAAGATTTATTAGATTATTTATCGTATTGACATTATTACTGAATATTAGTAACAATAAAGTTAGCATATAAATCAATCTTTTACTGGCAACATAAAAGAAAAAGTTTAATTGGTAAGTAAATTCAGAAATATTTCACTTAAATATTTCTATTTTGAAAGAACTTCAAGGAATGAATGATTATTTTGTTTAAGTTAGGATTATTTTGTAAGAACCAAAATAGAAAGGATTTTCTATTTGCTACTATAAAGAGTTCTTTATAAAGAACTTAATTCTGAAAAGAGAAAATAAACACGAGGTAGCCTTCTTTTTATAACTTTTAAAGATATTTCATGGTTCTTTTCACAACTTTGAATATATTAAGAACCATTTGTTTTAATTTACTTAAGAACTTTTATATTTTACTTGATATTCAGTATGGAAGATTTTGATTTTCTCACACACACAAGAGGATTTTCATCTTTCCAAGCCAACATTTATTTTTTTGCATATTACAAAATTATATTAAATACAATACATTTTTTAAGCTGTGAAGATTAAAAATATTTACAGTTAATTCCTATGCATTTATGAATTAAGAGAATATCCTTAAAACATTTTAGAAATTTTTAAATTTAGTCGCGCACTTAATATTTACAATACCCAAAATTTAAAAACTTATCTTGCAAACGAATCTTTTTTAATTGTATTCAATAATAATAGTTAAAATATAGTCAAAAGACTAATTGGATGAAATTTTTAATGAAATAAACCATACAGTTATTATATGAGATTTTTAAAGATGGAGTTATAGTTTCTAAAGTTATTACTGAAAGTTGCACTTTGAAGTTACTTCTAACTTTATTATTACTTGTGGTTGGCGCCTATTTTGGCTTCGAAAAAGTCACCAAAATTCAAGAGCTACACGTTTGTAAACTTTTTTACCGATGATCTTCTCTGACCCATTCTGTCAGAACTACAAATAGCCCCAAGTCATTCTAGTTAATCATGTCAATTGCAGCAACTCTTCCGTGCTTTATGGTGAAAACGAAACGAAGCGAACATGAAATTCTGCTTTTTTATTTTATATATTTGCTTTTTCATCAAATATCATCTGAATATTTTTGGTGATCTGAAATAATGTAAATGATGTTTGCTTAGGCTAAATTACATGCTTTCATTGCATTGTTTTCCATTTTGGAAAACGTAGCTTTTTTGTAGTTGTTGCAAATATATTTTGAAAACATTATATTACAGACTTAAATCTTTTTAAATGATTTAAAAGTTAAGAGATCCCTAATTATAAGGCAAATTATTTAATTTTTAAATTTTTAAGTACTTCATGTTTTAAGAGGAGAATTTAAATTTATTTAAAAATCGTTGTCTTATGATCATTCACAAAACTATATCCTCCATTATCTTTTGAAGACACAACAAATAATTGGCGCACATAAAGTTAATGAATAAATTGCAATTTTTTAGGAAAAGATAAGTTTTACACGACAATATTTAAAGTGAAATACTTAATATTCTGTTATTTTTCATAAGGAATATATAATTTAATTTATATCATTATATTAATGTTTTTGAGTAATTAAAGGAAAAATTAAACAAAACCGAAATTGATGTTATAAAATATTATAAAATAATATTAAAAGTTTGTTGAAAATTAATATTTACACAATAACTTTTTTTTCTTAATTAGGATATTAAATAATAATTAATTTTAAAAAAAAGTTACACAAAATGTTTTAGAAAATAATTATCAACATAAAAGTTATCAACATAAATGTTATCAACATAAAAGTTTATATATAATATTATTAATAATCTTAAAATATATAAATGATATATACTGCTACGTAAATCATTTTATTTACATTCGTTACCTACATTTATAAATATCAAAATAAAAATGGGAGATTTCATGAAACATTGCAGAAAAGAAAAAAATTCTTCATTTGAAAAGTTTCAAAAACTCTATTGATTCTCTTGATATATATATATATATATAGATAGATAGATAGATGAATTCTACAAAAACAGTAAGTGTTTTTCCTCACTTAATTAAATTTCCTAAAATAACGTGTTAAGAAAATTCTGAAGTCCATTTTTATATCACAGTATTTAAGATTTGTTTAATAAAAGAAACAAAGAGAAAGGGAAATTAATTTTTTTTTTCAGAAAAAAAAAATTGGAAAAAATGATAGAAAACTCTGCAGTGAATTAAATAGTTTTTCGAAATAAGTGAACTCTCAAGATTTCTTGGGTAGTTAAAAATAAAAAAAATAATATATCAAATATAAATTTGCTTTCTTCATTCGTAGTTAAAAATTTGTTTGTTTGAAAAGAACTCGAATTATATTCTGGATCATATTGTTATTTTTAAACAAAATGCTTTGCTTACTTTTTTGTTAACCAATGATACGTTACATTTGCTTTGGGTAGTAAAATATATATAGGTAGATTTTTAAACGATCAATTCACAAAGTAATAACTCATTATAAGTAACCTCTTTTTAAATTATATATATATATATATATATATATATATATATAGATTTATTTGCAGATTTTAAATAATTTAAAGCTTTTTTGTCTGCTTACTGTTTGCATTTCGAGAATTTGTCTGTGGTAATGTGTGTCTGTGTTTGGATGCACCGAATGGAAAGAAATTTATATCAGGATGTTTTTCTCTGGGCTATGTTTTTCAACCCCTGGGCTTTCTTCATTCTCTTATTATATTTTCGGAATTATCATAAAACATTGGCTAAAGTTCACTTCAAAATGTTTATTATTGAGTTTATTATAAATTTGAACCACAGATTCAAAATTCATTTGATCTTATTATTATGTTGCATCAACAATTAGGAACACATTCCGGAATATATGCTCTCTTAAAATAGAGGCGTTTGGTTTTTTTTAGCTTTTTAAAATTTTCTACTAAATTTAATTGTTGAAACAGAGAAAAAATATATTAGGCATCCCATTTTCTATCTTTAGACATTCCTACATATTGCTCTAAAAAATTTTTTGTCTCAATATTTCATTACAACGGGAATATTTTCTTCTTTTCCTGTACACAGCCAAACGGCAAAGGATTTTTAGAGCAGATGTATAAGGAATCTGGAATTTAATATTTAAAAGCTACGTAAGTAAAGGGATTTTTATGTGCTTAACTTCAAAATTTGATTTGTTTTTATCTGATCTGTATAATCACATTTTGCAATGTACAGTAGCGTATTGGACGAAGCTACAACCCGTAAGTAAATAATAAACATACTTGAAGATGGAAAACATCCTTATTTTTGCAAATCGAAGATTTTCTTTTAAAGCTAAGTTCCTTTTTTTCCACTAGATACCTATGGGTATTAGTATGTATCTATATTTACCTATCTATGTATATGTGAGTTTGTTTACTAATTTAAAGAAAAAGATACATAATATATGTCTAAAATTGAATTTTCACAAAAGCATTCTTGATAATATGTACTTTAAGGATTTTTTCGAGAATATGTTATATCATGTTATTAATATTTAATTACTGATTTAGTCATGTCATTTAAACATATTGAATGTAGTACATATTTTATATTGATGCTAATTTCTGACATCAATATCCACTATAAGTTCCTTTTGAATGATGCGTTAATATTCTAATTTAATTAAGGAAAATAGCGTTCAATATCCTGAATATTATAATTAAAATGTTATGGTGTTAAAAATATGTAAATTACAAGTACTCTGATTGGGCCTATTTTACTTTAAGATAAATATACTATAACGTCAATAATAAATTAAGATAAATATATAGTAACATCATAAAAAATTAATCAAGTAATTTAGAGTTGTTTTTACATTTTGTTAACTTGATTTATGCAATTTGCCTGGTAAAATACTACAATTGGTTTCTTAAGCGATTGTTTTTGATGCCTATTTCCAAATTAAAAGAAAAATACTTTATTTAATTTATTAAAAAACAGTTTTAAAATAAAATATATAATGTATAAATTATATATGTAAAATATCTAAAGTGTAAAACTTTATATCAAAATGTTTTAAATGATCTATGTATTCAATAACTTCCAAATGGTAAAGCATATAAAATAATGCATTTAAAATGTCATATTGTACTACTTTCCCGAAAGCTATTTCTATAATGGCTTTTAATTATAAAGACATTTTATTTCTTAGTGATTACAAATGACCAAACTGACTGATATGAAATCAATATTTTAAGATATGAACAATAATAAGTGTTGCAAAATAAAGGTTTCAAATTAAACTTTATTGCAATTTTCAATTTGCAATACTATTTTGTTTTACAAAAATTGCAAAAAATTAAAGAAGTTATCAATGGAATAATAGAAAATAAATTAATGATTAAAATACAACGATAAACTGATTTGAAGTTCTTTCGATAATTAAAATAATCTAGACAAATATGCCAATTAAACATCACAATTAGTTGAGATTAATAATAATATATCAAACAATCAATAACTTTGTGAAAATAACCCATGCATAAGCACTAGTCTTTTTTCCGATAACTTGTAAAGAGTATTACAATAATAATCAGTATTTGATCAATTTTCTTAAATATCATCCTTTATTAAATTAAAAATAATATATCTATTTTTCTACAATTTTTTTTCTTACAATAAAATTCTTACAGAATTAATGACAATATATTTTTTAACTTGTCTCATATATTTCGAAAACAAGTATTAATCATTAGTTTAATATAACTTTTTCTGAGTTCTATTTAAATCAGCTATATCCCCTAATTTTCAGTGGAAAATGTACTTCTAGCATTGGGAGAACTTTGCACTTCAGAAAAATAACTCTATTTGTATGTATAATTGTTACTGACATTTTATTTTACTTAGCTTTGTTTTAAATGCTTTTCTGAGCTACAAGATGAAGTCTCTACACAATAAAATCTTTGATATGTTTTTTAGTTGATAATTTAGATCAGATAAGGTGTTATATCTTATCAGATAAGGTGTTAATTTTATTTTTAAATGATTGACTTTGGTTGGGAAATATTTTAATTTTTATGTCAGAGCTTCTTTTTTTTCACATTATAATGCATTTCTTATGATAGGTAAAGGGGGAAAATTATCAATACATATGCTGCAATGGATAGCTTTTTTAAATACTTTTTTAAAAAAATGGAAAAATAATATATATAGCTATTTTTTAAATAAATTACCATATAAAAATGTGGAAATTAAGGGAAATCAAACAGAATATAAATATTTTTTTCTCCTAGCTTTTGCGTATAGATATTAATTTCCAACTAAAGAAAATCAAGGCACTTTCTTCTTGAAGCGAAAATAGTTCCGTTATTATACCATATCACTTAAGTTCATAATACTGTGAAACAAAAATTCTTAATAGGGGTAAGTTGAAATGAAACATAACTATTGTTTAAGTTAATTCAAATGTTGTAATCAAATTTTTGAAATGAAACGTTATTTACATTTTAAATAAACTAAATGATAATTTGTTCATATATTTCTTTCTATTTTGTATAAATATTCTTTAATCAACCCTGAACAAAAATTGAGTGAATAAACTGAATAAAAATTTTGTTTTAATATAGATTATCCAAAATGTTTATAAATGTACGAATTAAATGCAATTTATGTATAAAAATTGTAATTATTTTTATTACTGTTCACTGATAGGTGAAATATATAAATATCAGTAATATTTTTATATAATTCTTAGCAAAATTTTAAATTAAATTTAGAAGCATTTATATGCGAAATAAATGGCAATTTTCGATGTCAATGTACATGAAAACATTCATTTATAAAACTTCCGTGAATTTTTATTTAATGATCAGATGTTAATAAAGAGCATTTTGATTAAAATTTGGCTTGCATAACAATTTACATAGTTTGAAACTTAATTCCAATTCCAAGTGAATATTTGTGATTAATCGCTGGAAAAATATAATTTATTTTCAGCTTTTCCAGTATTGACACTTGTAAGGGAACTTTTAATTTCATATTTGATAATTTAAATACATAGAGTAGAATGTGTTTTTTGCTTTGCTTTTCATTTCAATATTTTATTGAAATCATCATATAAGTTTAGTCAATAAAGAAAGTAAAAAATTTTATATAAAATATTAATTTTATTTCACATTATTGATGTATCAATAAATAATCGTAATTCATATATTAATTCGCATTCAATACATTATCTTAAATCAAAGAAATGATTATCTCTAAACCAAACTATTTTATTGCATTTTTGCCAATGTTAGAAATAATAGTATAATTGTTTAACTAATAAGTTTAAGCATTTAAGAATATTTCTAAAAAAACCTAGGTATTATTAGGAGTTTGTATTTTGCTTAAAAATGTGTATTTAGATTAAAGTTATAGAAAATCAAAAATTTTGTTTGATAATTTGAATGCAATTTATTATCTTTTACAAAGCTGAATGTATTCAAAATTTAAATTAAATCAGAAAAAATAAATTGCTTTCCGTGTATATTTTAAATTATTTGGAGATTGAAGTTTAAGGAAGTTAGTTGTGAAATATCTTTAAGCATTAAGAAACTTTAATCTGATGCAAAACTTTTTCCAGTGAATTCGGTAACTGATTCCTATAAACGATTTAAAATCTTAGCCCTTTTTTATAAACTAGGTTTATAATACACGTTTTCCAACCATAATGTGAGATTTCAGAGAAATTAGTTGCATTAAAGAGGTATTTATAAAAACAATAACAAACCAATTTTATATAAGAGATAATTAAAGCTCTTAAGATTAAAGATAAAATAAGTCTGTACATTTTTGTAGTTGTAAGGAATATATAAATTTATTTATAAATTTTGATTCATTAAGCAAATAGTACTTAATAAAATTGATTTTACATAATTCACATAAAGCATTCGTTTGTAATCTAAAATTCTGAAATTTTATCTCCAAATATATAAAGATGCCTAATTAAATGAAATGTTCTTTTTTTTTTTTTTTTTTTTTTTTTTGTTATCAGATTAATACTGAAAGTAGACTTCAAACATTCATTCAAATGTTTATTTTTAGACTTTTAGAACATGAACTTATTCACAAAAGGCTAAAATAAAAATTATATTTCTAAACTTTCACAAACGAAAATTCATTCCATTGAACATATGACTAAAATGATGAAATAATCATTAATTTCCCAATATCACAATATAACATTTTTAACATTTAGATCTACATTCTATTGCCTCATTATAGTATTCACATTTGATGGTTTAAATATCATAGATCATCGATTTTCTCTTTGATATCCATCCAGCATGTATATTAGACTCTGAAGATCATAGAAGAATACATATTGAGAAAGTATTAAGTGAAAGATTAGTAGTGAACGAACCTCGTTGTAACTTATGCATGCTGTAGTAGGTACAAACAACAAATAATTTTCTTTTAATTTATTTTTCAATTTCTATCCCAATTCCTTACACATTATCAGAAGGAAATTTACATAAATACCATTGATTAGGATACCATTTTTCATAGGACCCATTTGGACCCATTTTTCATAGGCTGTGTTCAGAGTTGGGAGATGTTAGCATCCAAAGGCAAAGAAGTTGATCATATAGCATACAATGACAAGATTCCTTTAGAAATATCAAGCATAACGCTATTTCACATGACATATGTACAATAAATGAATGTATAATGTGTGACACATAAGTCAATATACTCAACAAAAGTAGACTACTTTTGGTTTTTATTGTGTTTATACTGCACCAAATTAATAGCCCATTCTGGAAGCAAGCAAATATAAGGCTATAGGTATCTGTCATATAAGTTCTCCTCTCTCATAGCAGATCGCACAAATTCGTTGAAAGAAAGCTAGAATCTGCGATTCAGTTAGATTTTTGTTCATATTTTGCTGTTGAAATAGAAGATATTACTTCAGAATTGACAACATTTTAGGGTAGTACTTTTAGACAAAAAGGAAATAATGTTGGAAATCCATAAGCATAATCTTGCCGTGTAGAGAATGCCGCCATTATATGTTCCTACAAGTTTCTCGTGCTTTCTAAGGATATGGGAAAAACGCTTGTTTTCAAAAGTAGCTATACCTAGTTCACGTATGCTCCTATTTTAAACTGATTAACAAGTTATAATATCAAAAGTTATCTTGACAATCCATATTGCCAAAAAAAAATTCGATTAACAAGTTTTAATATCAAAGGTTATCTTTACAATCCATGTTGCCAAAGAAAAATCTGATTAACAAGTTATAATATCAAAGGTTGTCCTTAAAATCCATGTTTGCCACAGCAAAATCTGTTTTAGCTGCTTTCTTGCATCAGATCTTTTGACAAGAAATCAACCCACCAATATCCAGTATCACAAGAGTCCCCACTACTCCATTTACAAAAACGACATTTACGCGTAATCGAAGTCGATGTTAACAGTCTCACAGTTTTTGTCACTATGTTAAACACTATATTACCATAAAATTAGACAGTGGAACATGTTAATTTTTAGAAAAATTTATTACCTATTCTTTTCAAATCTCCTCACTTAAGCAGTACATATATTTTGAATTCAAAAAGTTCCTAGCTTGTTGCCTGATGTTAATGACAGATGATTACGCAATTTAACATAAATCAGGCTTATTTTGCTCAATCTAGAATGCTTGAAGAAATAATATTATATATGATTGATTAGGTTATAAAGTTGAAATTTTTAAAGAAGGAAAACAGAATTTAATTTAAATCATAATAGAACTAAATATAATATATATACATATAACACAAATATTTTATTTTATAAGAATGTAAGGGAATGATTTCATTTTATGCTTACATTATGTTTCTTTTGTAAAAAATATTATGTTTCATTTTATTTGGGGATATACCTTCTTCAAAGATGCATTGAACAGTAGATCTTACTTTATTCTGGAAGCTCTATCTGTAGAAAAAATGATCTCACTTCATTTGAAAAGACTTTCACAAAAGAAACTGCATTTCTCAACATCTGTGTTCAATCTAAGGGATTGCAGAAAATTGCTTGAAATGCTATTGATGGGATTACACGTTGCCATGGAGATAAAATATCATTCTTTACAAAGCTTTCAATACGTTTTGTGAGTTGACGTTTTTTTTAAATCATGCTTAAAATAATTGGAATTTAAAACAACTAAATACAGCACATTAAGGTTTACTCAAATACGGTCAGTAATTAATGGCAAAAGCAATAATTTTTTATTCGTTTTTATAAATTAATATTCTTTATTTCAATATCATATTACTTATTTGTCATTCGTAAATAACTTTTGAGTTGTAAAGTTTTAATGTGGCAAAATTAGAATTTCAAGAAGATAACATTTCTGTTACGTAATCATTTCTCCCATAATTCTCTAAATTGCATTAGAAATATTGTTTTGCTTTGTTTATTTTTGATTTTTATATTTTGATTCATGTTGAAAATTCTCTTATTTTATTCAAGTTTTTATATTGATACGAGTACATTTAAATAAAATTTCTATCTGTTAATTATATTTAATGATTTAGATATTTTTTAATTACCATATTTAAAATTTAATTTATAAGATATTTGTCATAAAATCTGTATAGAAAGTTAATAAATAAGTCTAAGGTTGGTTATATAACAAAAATCTTTAATACAAATGCCATAATTTTTTATGACTTTTCTCGACACATAGATATAAATATTAATAATTTTTCTATTTTAGTACATTTAATTGCTAAATTCAGGTACTTTATATTCTAAAATGTATACCACAACACTGTAGAAAAATTTTTATCAACACGCTTTGCTTTGAATAAAAGTACCATTTTGATAAGATTCATTTTGCACGGAACAAAAGTACCATTTTAATTCAAGAGTTAATTTCTCTTTAGCGATCCAAATTGAAAGCGAGAAGATTAAAACAAATCATGTGTCCATTTCTTGGTTCAAAAATAAACCTTCCATGTCCATTGCACGTAATTCGACGTTTTTCAAAGTGATATATTTCTATTTTTATGACAGTAGATTTAAGAAATTTTGATGAATGGTTTTTTAACGTTTTTAGAAACTTTTTCAGAAAGAAGTTACTTTAACAAACAAAAAGAATACAAAAATTAATAAAAAATTTAAACATACAAATTTAATTCACTTTTTAAAGCGTTATTTGACTTGAAATAATTTATGAAAAGATTTAGTTTTTAGTTTTCAAGCAATTATATGTAATAAACTGTTTATTTAAATTAGATTTTGTAAGTTTTTAAGAGATGATGTTACATTAATTTTTGTTTAGGCATATACTTAATCTGTGCCTTATATTTATGAAGTAAAACAGTTGAAGCATTTTCTAATGCAGAACCATTAAAAATATTTCACCTTTCGGTAGTATAAGGTTATTTTAAGCAATAATTACATAGAGACATACGGTTGCATTCCACTCTGAGAGGAAGAAAAGAGCAAAGTAGAAATGGATCAAGAATCTATCACGAATTTACCATATGCAAGTTTCCTCAAAGAAGAGGCAGCATTTTGCTCTTTTTGGTTAACGGAGAAAGCCAATCAGTGTAGATATTGTTCTTTAAAAACAACTCAACAACATACCTTCTGCATCATTTGGATAACATCATCTAAAAATTTTCGCGAATGCTTCGCTGCAGGATGGATTGTAAGTAATGAATCTGTGGCTTGGTCTCCTTGCTCACCGGACCTCAACCCACTGAATGTTTTCTTCTGGAGGCACATAAAATTTTTAATGTATGAGGTACCTGTGGACTCAGCTGAAGACCTCTTGGCTAGAATCGTTGTTTACGTGGGCAAAAGTAACATGACACCAATAATATTTGAGAGGCTGCGTCAATCGTAACTTCACTGGTATAAACTGTTCAACGACACACGTGGTCTTCATTTTGAACATTTGCTATAAAGTTTTCGCTTAACAATAAATATGATTGTGAAAGTTTTGGTATTATTCATTCGCTTACCCAACACTGTTATATGTTCAGGTGAGAATTCCTTTTTTCTACCTCTCAGAAATGTATTGAGGTCATATGTTCCGAAGTAATTATTGCTTGCCTAGATGGGTACTATCATCCCTCATAATTTATAAAAAGAATTTAGAATCACCCTGTATAGTAAGACAACCAGCAAGTACGCCATCCAAGCCGTGGTAGGTAGTTCATTACAATGTAGGAGCAGAGGACCCAAAGTGTTCATCTTAAAAGAAGCATCCTTGGTGATCTATTTTACAAGTACAGTTGTCTTTTAGTTAACTCAACCGATCTTCATCTGGGTTCTATATAGAAACCACTAACTTCTGTATTTAAGAACTATACTATTCCAGTGACCACGGTGGCCACAATCAGGCCACCGTGGTCACTGGAAGAAGTTATCCTAATCTTCAGGTTGGGAAACATTGTCTCGAAAGTATGAATCATATATGGATATCTTATATTTACGATAATATGTTAAATAGAGAGATACAATATGCTTTCTGAGAGAAATTCAAGAAAAAAAGGGATAGGCAAGAAAGTTGTGTAAATAATGAAGTATATCCAATGTCTAACAATAAAATTTGTTGCAAATGCATTTATACTCCGTTAAGCTTTGTTGAATGAGATGTAAATTTATTTTTATAATGATAAGATCGTAAATAAGTTATTTTTTCTTCTGTTTACCATGCACTGTATTTCGAATGTTTCCTTTCCATTGATTTCTCTTTTATTTTATCGCTTTGAAATTGCAAGTTACCAATTTCGTATTGATATAAGACAAAACAATTTAAATGAATGTTTAAAAAATACCTCAAAATAATAATAAAAAATACCAAGAAACTGATAACGAAAAACCACTACAATATAACTTTAAAAAATACTAAAAAGCATATTACAAATTACTTATTATGAATCACAATAGTTAAAAATTGTAGCAATGCTCAGATTTGTAATATTTTATATTGATTGCAATAATGTATTGATTAATTTCATTTTATTTATTGAAAATTGCCAAAGGAAAAGAATTCCACATAACATTTAATAATAATCTGATAATGCTTAAATTTAAATATTGAAAGATATTAAAGTATTTGAGAAGGGTCTAACGTAAATATATGTTTTTATTACTGTTGTAATTACTCTGAATATAAGAGTATAAATTCTGTGTATAACCGTCAGCTCTTTCAAACGCTAGCTTACTGAAAGAAAATAAACTCCTCTTCAGTCTGTTGCCTTAAGCCATTCTTTACACAAGGGACATTTAAAATCGCATACGACTTCAGTTTCGTAAGGAAAGATTTTCTGAAAGTTCCTCTGAATTAAATTGTATTTCCACTAAGAAAATGTTATTCTGATTGCATAACCATCAGCTCTGACATTATTCAAAAGACTGCTCAAATTTTTAAAGGCAAAATATATCCACATTTTGATGTTCAAACGCGTAAACTCAAATTTAGTTTATTTCACAAAATATTCTAAAATAAGTTAGGTGAAAGATTCACGCGGATAAATGAATTTATGGCAAAGGAAAATGATGAAATCTTCTCGGTAAATATTTTTGGTTACTATCAATTCAGATAATTTATGTATGCTCTTAATAAATTTAATTTTCAGTTAGCGAAAAATATAAACTTTTATGTGTATTATTTAAAAATAAATTAAATGTTTTAGGTGATTGGCTTACTTGTAGTTAAAATAAAAAAAAATAATAATCTTCAAGCTGGAAATTTTAAGTGTTATTTTATAAAAAAATACATAGAAACATAGTGAATATAAAAATAACACGAAAGTAAATTATAAAACAGTCACTTTAATTGTAAAATGATTCCATGAAAAAGATAAAACGGAGGATATGGGAATCTCGTGGTATAATGCCTTCTATAAAAATGGGATATGTTGTTATTTGGAAACAATACAATACATATCTATTTATATGTGATGTCATAGCCATTTATATATTCTATAAAAAGTGCGAGTAAAAGAATAAAATCTGATTTCTTTTTTTTTGGTCGAGTGCCACCCAGGTTGGCAAAATCAACAACCGCTGTTCCTCTGTTTCAATTCAACTGCAATTTGTAGTGTGAATTCCGACTTGCTCAGTACACAGATGTCATAGGTACCCGTTTATAAGGTAGGCAACCATTCATACAAAGGAAGGACTAAGACAGGAGAATGAGAAAGTATGTCCTTGCCTGTACGGTATTCGATAACAGGAACTTCCTAACCGCAATCAGGCACGCTGACCATTAGACAGGGTGGGCGGCAGTAAAATCTGATAAAAGAGTTATTTGCATACAAAGTTTTGTAAAGTAAGATTAAGGATTCACATTTTATCGTAAAAGATAAGAAGTTTTCTTAAATACTTAGTGCTCCCAACCAAAAAAATAATTAATCTCAATACTAACATATATATGTCAAAATAATATATTTCATAATATATTTCACGAATGCATTAAAAAGACCTGTGCGATTTATGTTGAATCATGAATCGAAAATTTTCAAAAGGAGTTGATTGAGAATTTTATTATGTCTTTTTCGCCATGAATATATTATTTGTTCGTCATTGATATATGGCGTAATATTTGACTACTACTCATTGGAATATTTGTTGATGTCGAAATTATGGTTCAAAATATTGATAAATATTATGAATCGGAAGAAGACTCATTTTTAAATCGCTTTCGGATTTTGATGTCTTTCTAAGATCCAAATTACACGCAAGATATCTATAGTTATGTATAGGTTATAATTCAAATTTATGCTTTCATTATCACTGCAAAATGTGTAATTTTACAGCTATTCAAAACCGACTTTTTTTTATTTATTTTACTTAGATATTTTTGTTTCATTCTCAGTTCTTTGTTCATTAAATCTAAATTTGATTGATTTATTTTTTATGTGAAGTTATCTTTAATTGTTCATATAAGTAAACGTACATTTATCGAGCGTTACCGCTTTTGCATATTTTTGAACGATTCAAATTAATATTCAGAAAACATTTGTATCAAATTTGCGATTAAATGGTAACCTGACACTAATTAGCTTGATAAATAGCTTAGATATAAATTCGATAAATAGCTTACATATTACATAATTTCTTCTATAAATTGCAAAAATATCGCTGATTTTGGTAAAAATTGAAAGCAAATCAGGGCTAAATCATACCCACGTAACCATTGTGTGTGCACATCTTATTTCAAATAATATATTTAACATTCAGAACACGTGATGGAAAAATTCTTCAAGTGCCTTTTATTAGGTTGATAAAAAACCTAGGATCTAAAGATATTTAAAAAGGGAATTAGAAAGTATTTTTAAAAAGTAAATACTATAACTCTCTTTTTCTCTCACGCACATAAACGTATACATACGTACACATATATTACAAATATATATACATTAATAATCTAATTAGAAAAAAAATCATTAAATTATAAAGAAAATTAATTGTTTCTCTTTTAAGGTGCTAAGTGGTTAAAGATGGTTTTATAAAACATGCATAATATTTTAAGTAATACAAATACTATAAGCTTGAAAGTATATACTTGTGAAAAAGTATAAGGAGAATCAAAGAAATTGTAACTGAATGATGTTTTACAAAGTATTAAATTTAGAAAATATCATACATGGTATATTGAAAAAAATTTTCTTCTATTCTTACCATAAATATTTTCTGTATACTATATAAATGATATCATTTATATACTAATAAAAAATATATTTGTTAACTTAAAATTACGTCAAATAAATGCGAATTACGCCGATTCACAGTAACTTATAACTGAAAAATTTAAAAATTAAAAATCTGTTCGAGTCTAAGAAAACATTATTATTTTAGATAACTGTAATTAAAAATTTATATAAATATCATATATTAATTTGTTTTTAGGTAAAATGTTAAAAATGTGGAGTAAATGATCGTCTCTCTCTATAATGAATAAGTTTTATATATTAAATACAAAATATTTTATTCAATAAGAAAATTACATTTAAACAATTTAAAGGTCTTATACAATTCAAATTTTAAATATATAAAATTAAATTAGCTAAGGAAATTTAAATGCTAATTATATCGTTTTTCAATTTAAAATCGTTTCCTTCTTCAATACATCATTGTTTCTGATAGCACAAAGCTAAAATACTAAATTGTTCCTCTATTGAACTATTGAACTAAATTGAACTATTACTTTACTAGAGCAACGAGAAAATGGCTTCTACATGTTTACATTTTACTCGATTATCCAAATCAAATTAATAAAACTAAGATTTTTACAGATTCTCTGTTTAAGGCACAGAACAGAAGGTAAACAGAAATCTTGTAACTATGTAATCTGACGTCATTATACATTTGAAGTAATTGAAATGATCTGAGTAATGCTTACATAGTTTCCAAGTGGATATTTTCCAATTTTAGATTAGAGAGGTTCATAAAAGTCTACTGACACTAGTTAACCAGAAATTGAATTTGTTATACGTTTTCATGCTTTCATTAATGTTTTTGCACGTTAGAATTCAAAGAGTCATAAGAATTTCCTGAAAACATCTACTGAAAGTTGAATTTATCAAATGTTTTAAGAATATTATTTTTCATGATAATTATTCCAAAGGTTGCATTTATTGAACTTATTGGATTGAAATTCTTCTGGCTCAATTCGAAAAGAACTTTAATAGAGAGATGCTACTGACTAAATATCTGATTTTAACTAGAGATATATAGACTTTTATAATTTTGCTTTTTATAATGTTGGATTGTTTTCAAACTTATAGCAATTAAGAATAATATACTTTACAAAAAAGCACTATATTTTCAGAATAATATTTGTTTTAATTATAAATACGAAATATTGCCATTATAAAGACGAAAATTGCCAAATTTATGGGAATTTCACTGTATTGTGTCATTTTTCTAGTAATAAATAAATTATATAATATTATTATTAATACATATTTATATTATTTTATCATTAAACTTTTATAATTTCTCTCTCTCTCTCTCTCTCTCTCTATATATATATATATATATATATATATATATATATATATATATAT
>JAPDSC010057630.1:1218-12628 GCA_026290005.1 Latrodectus geometricus
AAAAAAACTACCAACCCATAGTATTGGAAGTATAATGTAGTTACAATTAAATTTAAGGAGATAGCTATTGTAAGGAGACGATTTCAAGTCAACTACTTCAGTAAAACTAAAAGATGGCAATGACAATCTCCGATGTTTGATGTCAAATTGTAAGAAAATACTTAAAAGAAATGATACTAGAATGAAAGTATCGGTCTTATGTGATTACTATATATTGATATTGAGAAGGGAGGATGTGAATGAATTATTCAGATTATTTAAGCGTTTATTGAAAAATAAAGGGCTTCTCTCAAGTTATTCAACTTAAAAATAGATGATGGAATGCATAATTCTGTTCCAATCATGTGTAATATATTGACGAAAGAGGTCAACGACATCCTAATATGCAGTACTGCTTATGAGTAAAAAATGACCTTCCAGTTGTGTGACTATAGAATTGAAGGAAAATTGCTAGGATATTGGATAACCAAAAGAGATAAGTACTGCAAACTTAAGTAATACAAAAATTTGAAACATCAGAAGAAAATCTAAAGAAAATGTAATCTTTATACAATTGCAAAGGAACGACGAATCACTGAAACGTGTGAGGAAACGTTTAAAAGAAATTGAATTCCTTCGAAGTTGCTGATGGAATTTTTGAAACACCAATAAGCAATATGTGTAGAAAGAATAAGAGAAATACCACTTCCTACCTGCAAAAGGAAACAAATCTTAAGAATGGGCAGTAGAATTTCCTTGAGAATTTAGGAGAAAACGTGATTAGACAATGCATGAAGTATTCTTTCTGTTGGTCTAATCTCAAACGAGATGTGAAGTCATACTGTCAAGCAGCGAAGTTTGTCAGCTTAAGAAAAAGAGTTACTTATTTCGATAGAATTCGTCTAACTCTTTTAGTCAGGTAGAAATTCATTCAAATTAAGAATGTGGACTGTACTGGACTTCTCGAAGAGGACACACCAATATGTTATCCGTGTAATGTATATATATATATATATATATATACATAATCATAAAGTGGACAGAAAAATTACTAGGATATTGGATAACCAACCAGTAGAGTTCCAATTGGAAATTTTGGTGAAAATGTGCTTTAGGTTCCCTACTTGGCGCGTTTTTAAAATCGCCAATGCCATGGTGAAAATTCTACCGCTATTTCAAATAAAACTTAATTATCAACCAATGAAAAGATAAAACAAAAGAGTAATTTATGAGTATGCGTGAAAAAGCGCTTCAAATTCGCGAGTTGGTGAAGTAGGGGACCTAAAGCACAATTTAACCGAAATTTTAAAGCAAAAACTTATAAGGCACCGACGAAAATATACATCCAGTTATTTAAAAATATCCAGATTGGGTTTCCCCAAAACTATTTACATTGAACAAGAAACAACCTTCACTGTTGAGTGCGTCTAGCTTCTTGAGACATTTCAGGGATAACTTAACAATTTAATGACAGAACAACCAGAAAGTATGGGTAGTGTAAAACATAAAATAGAATCTTGAAGTATATGCTCAATAAGAACATTCAGTAATGTGGACACATAGGACATCCACCTCTCTTATCTAACACTCTCATATACAAAAATTTCTCTCAGCATTTTAGGGATATCAACTTATTTATGGTTCATTATCCAATTGAACAATATTTGGGAATTTAACTGAAAAGTTGAAGAAAACACAAGTTGTTAAAGATATATTTCAAAATGTTCTAGCTAATTATGAAAATCAATACAATCTTAGAGCTAGATAAAAGCATTTTGCAGTTAGTGACTAAGTTTTGATTCTTATCCAGTCATTATCTCACAAACTCTTAAGAAAAAGAAGGACTAAAAATTATTTCTGAATTACCAAGACAACACAAAGAGAAGATCAAAATGGATGATGTCAACTTAAATAAGCTACATTATAATAATTTACGTCCTTCTGTATTAAAAATTGAACAAGTTGACTTATTTTTCGATCAGGATAATGAATGTGGAGACTTTCTCTGTTAATTCCAGAGAAATGAGTTATAAGGAAATTTACGAATATGTGGTGAAAATGTTTGTTGATCAAGATGATTCACAAAAACGTGAACTACCAAATCTCTTATCAAAATTTTCGAATACATTTAGTTCCGGACCAGGACTTACAAAAGTAAGCAATCATTCAGAATGCTTGACACAGAATTTCGTTGTAGGAAAAGTGAATAAGTATCATTATTTTAATACATCAGGAAAATCTGACTGTTCCTCTGGAAGATTTTTATTTGTAATATTTATAGGAATTGATGTTATAGGGATTATTTTTTACTTCAATTAACAAAAAAAGGTTTTGCTTTTTCGCTAATTTTTTTTTACAAAATTGGAAAATAATTTAATAAAGCTAAGCATTTGTAAATTAATTGTTAGAAATATTCATAGTCCTGAGTTAAGACATTGTTTTTCTTGAATCTTTCCATTTGATTTGTTTTGGACTGTTAACTTTACAGGTTCCCTATATATTAGTTTGGGGAAAAAGTTATCTATTATTTTATCGGTAGACGTCTGTAGTGATCGCTATCTCGTGAGGTATCTATCAAACAATTTCAAATTTATGCTCATTGGAAAGGTGACATTTGACACTAAAATATTCTCTTGCGGTTTTTTGTTTGATTAATTCAGTTATGAGTACAAGGTTTTAAAAATAGAAGACAACAAACAGAAAATTCGATACATTTTAGTTTTTCTCTTATAATGACGAAAATGCTAACCAGGTGGCTAAAAATGTGAAAGGTGTTTTTCGTCCTATATATGACTGTAACAACCAGTTACGCACAATTTTGGTTTCGTCGATTCCGTTTGGGTATTTGGATGCTAAGGATTCACCTCGCATGGATACAACATCGTTGAGAATGTCTATAAAATATCAAAAATTATCAAACTTGACAGCATGTCAGCAGTCGTAGCTTCGCACAAGACCTAAAAATCTACGTGAAAACTGTTTTAAACCTTTTTACAAAGCGAATCTGAAAGAAGTTACAATAAGTTCACGTAAAAATAATGGATATCTTTTTCCCCAACCTAATATATAAGAATAACGTGTTATTTCTTAAAATAATCAGTTATAACCACTAGATAGTAAAATCGAGATCATTCAGCTTGTTATTATTTTTAAATTTACTTATATTTAAATGATATTATATTTAATATCATCAAATAAAGAATTTGCCTTTTTATATGAATATAATTAAGGCTAAAGTAGTTAGGGACTTGCTTCTCTACAGAAAATCTAATTTTCAATCGTGGTGCAAATATATCAGTCAAATGATTTCCTAATGAATAAAAATTCTTAGATTAATTATTTTCTGGAAAATATTAGAAAAAAAGAATTGAAATTAATTGAAACCATAACTTAAATATTTTTTTTTTTTTGAGAATCCTCTTTTAACTTTTCACTTGAAAAAGAGTCGTGCATTATGAGTGTACATTTAACTCGCAAAGACAAGAATTTGTTCTGTGATATCGAGAAAATTTTTTCAATTTCGATCACGCAGCAAGATTGTATTAAATTCAGGTAAGCATAAGAACTTAACTTTTTTTTTATTAAATGCCAATATTGTCTTCTATCTTTACATAAAGCTTAAATTTTCAAATAATGCGTACATTATGAAAATCTTTAATACTTCAATTTTAGTAATAAGAGGAACGTTATATATTTATACACAAAACTATAAATTTCTCTAAGTAATCTATCTCACCAATTCTTATATCTGATTCATTGCGTTACTTTTTGGGCAATAAAGATTCCACAATTGTTGTCGATAATAATGATACAATGAAGTCTAAGCTTCTCAGTGACAACAATGTTTGTTTTAATCGCTTTATGAACAAACTCATATTTATTTATATACAAAAATTATGCTATGCAAATCCTTCTGCGTTATTATTTGATTCATTACACTATAGTTTTGGATTAACAGAGATATATAAACAAAAGATTTTTACAAATAAAATAGACACTCATTTTAAATAGAATATGTAAGGATCAATAAAATAGTTCGTAAGATAGAAAAAGTAACAGCTGGATTTTTAGAGCAATTCCTTTACCACACAGCTCCCTTTATAAAAAAGTACTATTAGTAAAAATAATTTAGTGCATTATATAAAAAAAAAAACATGTAAAACAAAATTCATAATTAAAAACAATCCTTACTTTAATTTTTCTGAAGAAAAATAAGTTAAAGTAATCACTTATTTTTTTTTATTTCACAACTCATTTTAAACTTTCTCATTTTAAACTTTCACTCATTTTAAACTACTCATTTTAAACTTTCACATTTCTTCAAAGTAGAATATATTTTCACTGTTGTTTATCTTAAAAGTCCTTAATTTCGTATTTCTTTAAGTAACTTAATTTGCTGCAGATGGCTGTAGCACTAAGTCGATTGATATCTGAAAGTTATTTTTCATTCTTATTTAATCTATTAACTATCGAATAATTCTTATGAACACATTACATCTGAATCTAGATCCGAAAAGCCCTGAAAGAAAATTTCAAGGAGCAGGTTTCTTTGTTGAAGCTCATGGATGTGAATAAATTACTTAAATTAAATTTCTAGTCTTTTGTCGTTTACATAGATTTAATGAATAACCCACGCAAGTCAAAATGACTTTGATATCGTTTTTCTGAGACATAATTCCAGGTGTATATTCGCAAGAGCATTGCGCCAAAATGTAAATTCCATAAGGTAGTTCTAATGCATCATTCCTTCTTAAAAGTGTCTTATATTAGGTTGGGGAAAAAGTAATCCATCATTTTTTCGGTAGACGTCTGTAGTGATCGATATCTCGTGAGGTATCTATCAAACAATTTCAGATTTATACTCGTTGGAAAGGTGACATTTGACACTAAAATATCCTCTTGCGGTTTTTTGTTTGATTCATTCAGTTACGAGTACAAGGTTTTAAAAATGGAAGACAACAAACAGAAAATTCGATACATTTTCGTTTTTCTCTTGTAACGGCGAAAAAGATAGCCGGGTGGCTAAAATTGTGGAAGGTGTTTATCGTCCTATATAATACTGTAACAACCAGTTACGTACAATTTTCGTTTCGTCGATTCCGTTCGGGTATTTTTGATGTTAGAGATGCACCTCGCACGTGGATACAGCATCGTCGAAAATGTCTATAAAATATCAAAAATGATCGAAGTTAACCGCATGTCAGCAGTCGTAACGCGCAAGACCTAAAAATCTACATGAAAGCTGTTTTAAACCTTTTTTACAAAGTGAATCCAAAAGAAGTTACATCAAGTTCACGTAAAAATAATGGATTTCTTTTTCCCAACCTAATATTTTCACTTGAAGCTATTGATTACATTCAAATGCATGAAGAATCGGAAGTTTGATGTAGTAGGAGAAATTATACATGGATTTAAAATTATCTGAAGTGAAAGACATTTGAAGTTAGGGCTATTTACTCGAGTATAAAAATATTTTCCTTTAATTTTGATTTTAAACAACTTCTATTTTAGAATGGAAACTATTTTTTCATTCATTAATTTAATTACTTAATTAATGCTTAATATGCATTTGTAATTAAAGTATTCCCGATCATCTGAGATAACTTGCGATGGAAATCATTGACAGGATACCAAGGGACGCTATTAAACTTTAAAGTGATGGAATTAAAAGGGAGAGTAACCAAGTAGGAAGCGACATTTATAGCATGACCTCAGATGGAGATCAAGAGATAAAAGTTAGAAATACAGACTTTTTTCCGTTTTTAGAAGCGAACTTATTGCCATTAACGTAGATCCTTGGACCATACTTGTGGAAAAACGTTATGGTGAGGTTTCGATTCTATCGAACAGCAAAAAGGATAGGAGTAACGCGAGTGACAGCGTCAAAAGGATAGAAGTAACGCGAGGGACAGAACTAGCATTTTCATACTAGACTTGCTTAAACAGATTTTCCGTTTTCGGATTGTAAGTTGGTTAAGGGAGGTTGCGAAATCTCGACCCCCGCCCATATCAAGACATTTTACCAAATCTCTGGAATGAGGAAGAATTTTAACAAGATTAAATAGTAAATCTCTCTAATGAAAGAATGGAACACAAGAACTAGCCTTGGAAGTTCTCTAGGTAAAGCCTTAGAAGTTCTCTAGTTCTCACCTGTGAATGAAAAGGTGGTCAGACTGCTCTTTACAGATTTGCCAGTGTCCACTTGAGACGGTTTGTTTCTATAAGGGTCAAAAGATTTATTTAGCACACAACAAGTGCGCTTCAGAAAATTCTCTACTAGAGGACAATCTTCAATTCTCTCGCTACGACTTAATGAATCCTTTAATGTTTTTTGACGTTTTGAGGGTTAATAACCTCATGGACCTTGTCAAGAAGTCGCTAAACATGGAGGATATGAAACAACAACTTGCTTAATGTTGCAGTTAGTTATCCGCAACACAAAGATCCACATAATAACGTCGATCCAAGTTACAGAATCATAAAATATAAAAACGAACAAAACATCAAATGAGGAAAAACGCAAAAGAAAAAGGTAAAAGAGCGAGGTCGTAGAAAAGAGATTTCTCAAAAACTTAGTAAATGAAAATTAAAATTATCACTGCACTTATGGGACCCTATTATGGGCCAGCTAATAGTTCGTAAAATTGTGAGTGTTCGTAAATTAGAGGTTCGTAAAGCAAGAATCTACTTGTTAGACTAATGCATCATGGATATTGTTCACAGTCAAAAAGTTTCAAACAACATTAAAAAATAAATACTGAGCTTTATTAAGTTAAAAACACGACTTTCATTCATTAAAGTATAAGAATAGCATCAGTAAATCAGAGTAGATAAGATTCCAGAAACTTTAAATATATATTGCTTGTCATATGACCATCGAACATTTGTTAAATTTTGCTTGTTCTCCCGAGTCATCCCTGATATCAAGCAGATTGTCTTGGAAGATCCCTTGCAATAGATATGTCCAGACAACACTTTCCAGATTCTTCAGTGGTCACCTGAGAGGACTTACTTTCGAGAGAGATCTCAAGGTGCAATTGAATTGACCTAAATGTCAAAATGAACCGGCATCACCGGCACATATCCTTGAGTGCTTGGGTTGCCTCCTGAGGACCTTATCAAGTCTCCTTTGCTTGTTTTTGATTTTCTGAAAGTAAATGGACTCGTGGACTTCTTCTATATTACTAGACATGGAGATTAGGAAGAAGAAGAAGAAAGTTAAATTGTCATCGCATCACCTTTAGTTAATTTAAAAGAACCCATCCTGACAGATGTGAATGCAGAGGCTCATCATCCATCAATGAGTGGGATTAAACTTAGGAACTTATGCTCTAAAAAGCATTATTCTATCACTAGACTATGATAAGCATGAGTCTGCAGCTTTGCAATGAATCTTTGGAATACAAAACTTGACTTCTGAATTTTTACTTTCTGTTTTTCAGTAGTCTCAACAAAACTTCTGATTTGGCCAAGCTGTTTAGTAAGAAATCAGACATAAATATTCTCCATTTTAGATTTTTCATTTATCATTTTACCAGCTCTGAATATAAGTCATGTATGTATTTTTAATTTTAAAATTAAAAATACAGTTTTAAATAATTTATTTCCTACACAATTAAAGTTATCATTTTTCTTATATGACAATTTATATTCTTACTGGTGGGCCTTGGCTTTCAATGGAAGACGTATACTTAGCTTTGTAATAAAAAATAGCGATTTAGAAAAATAAGGCTATCTTCTAATTATTTAACTATATTTCCTATTTTAACGATATTTATTACTCATCTTCGTTTGAAACGTTGTGTTCCACAACGTAACCAGGTCCCAAGCATAGATCATCTGTCAGCAATTCAAATGAGATATCGAACGCTTGAATACTTCCTTTGGTATATTTAGATACATCTTGAGCCGGCACATCTTCCATCCATGTTCCAATGAATTTCTTATCGTGTCGCAAGGGATAAGAAATGCATTATATTCTTACCTTTAGTTAATTTAAAAGAACCCATCCTGACAGATGTGAATGCAGAGGAATGGAATGAATAAAAAAATCACACTCCATTCTTAATGCAATCATAAATTCAGAACAGGTTATTGTTTAATCCTAATGAGGCATAAATGACTTAACACTGAGTCCAAATCGGAAAGTGTTAAATACACTACTGGCCATTAAAATTGCTACACCAGGAAGAAATGCAGATAACAAAATGATATTTATTGGACAAATATATTATACTAGAAATAACAAGTGATCAAATTTTCAAAACATTTGGCTGGATAGATCCTGAGAAATCAGTACCCAGAACAACCACCTCTGGCAATAATAACATCAGTTATACGCCTGGGCATTGAGTCAAACAGAGATTGGATTGCATGTACAGGTACAGATGCCCATGCAGCTTCAACACGATGCCACAGTTCATCAACCGTATAAGACTGGCGTTTGGTGACGAACCAGTCGCTCGGCAACCATTGACCACACGTTTTCTATTGGTGAAAGATCTGGAGAACGTGCTGGCCAGGGCAACAGCTGAACATGTTCCGTATCAAGGAAGGTCCGTACACTACAGGCAACATGCGGTCGGGCATTATCCTGCTGAAACGTAGGGTTTCGCAGGGCCCGAATAAAGGGTAGGGTCGTAACACACCAGAAATGTAACGTGCACTGTTCAAAGCACCGTCAATGTGAACAAGAGGTGACCGAGACGTGTATCCAATGGCACCCCATACCATCACGCTAGGTGATGGGCCAGTATGAGGATGACGAATGACCGCTGCCAGTGTGCGTTCACCACGATGCCGCCAAACACGGATGCGATCATCATGATGCTGTACATTATCATGATCTGAAAAGATGACGTCACACCATTCGTACGCCCTGGTTCATCGTTGATCACACCATTGAAGGCGCTCTGTCTATGACGCAGCGTCAAAGGAAGCCGCAGCCATGGTCTCCGAGCTCAGAGTCCATGCTGCTACAAACGTCGTTGAACTGTTCGTGCAGACACTTGTTGTCTTCCAAACGACCCCGTTTCTTGACTCACGGCTCGTGACATGGTTGCACGATCCATTACGGCCATGTGGATAATATGCCTGTCTTCTCGGCTGCTAGTGATAGGAGACCGTTGAGATCCCGCATGGCGTTCCGTATTACCGTCCTGAACCCATCGATTCAATATTCTGCTAACAGTCATTGGATCTCAACCGACGCGAGCAGCAATACTGCGATAAGATAAACCGCAATCCCGGCCCGCTACAATTCGACCTTTATCAAATTCAGAAACGTGCTGGTACGCATTTCTCCTTCTTACACGAGGCATCACAACAACTTTTCACCGGAAAACAACGTTTAAGTGCAATTTGTGTATGAGGAACCGGCTGAACAATTTCCTCATTTAAACACAATGTAGGTGTCGCTACTGGCGCCTGCTTTGTCTGAATGCGCTGAAAAGCTAATCATTTGCATATCACAGCACCTTCTTCCTTTCGTATAAATTTCACGCCTGTAGCATGTCGCCTTCTTGTATAGCAATTTTAATGGCCAGTAGTGTAGTATTTAAATCAATTGACACCGTAAACTAAATTTGGAAATAAAATATAGCCTAGATTTTAAGTTAGCTGGAGCATAGTATTTAGATGCGAATATTTTTCATTCTATTTTGATATGAACTTCATTCTATTCTCAAATCAACCACTGACACAATTTCAGAGGGCAAATTGAGTAAAAATTTTATTAATTTAGATACATTCTTGATACCATTGTCATCTATTGAAATTTCATCTAAAATTATGCAAACAAGAATTCTTTTAACTTTTAAACTATAGTCTTATATATTGAAATGCTAAATAAATTTCAATTCCTTTATTTTTAATTTTATTGATGTTTCTATAGGTGGAACTATTTTCTACTGTGCCTATAGATTATTTGTGTAAAAATTTGTAAATAATAAATATGTAATTTTTGAAGCCTCATACAAGATAAATATTATGTAATTTGTGTGTAAGCTATCATAGAAGGTAAATATTAAGCTATTTCTGCAAAAGCTAGCATAGCCGTTGCTAGGATTTAGCAGAAAACACTTGTTAAAAGTTTTAATGGATTTAAAAAAAAAAAATAAAAAAAAAAAAAAAAAAAAAAAAAAAAACGTCATGAGAATTATTGGTTTGCTATATGTTCGTTTATAACATTAGCATTACAATATATCTGATCATAAAATACATATGTGTTACAACTAATCAAAGCATTTTATCGGAAAAGACTGCAAGGAGAAAGGGAAGGATAGCATTGTTTAAAAGGAAGTAACAAATTTTTTAAACTCGATTAAAGATATTTAATGCTGTTATCAAATAGTAAAAATTATTTAAATATAGAACTATTTTTTAACTCATATTTTTTATATTGGGTTTATATTTATTTTGGGTTTAATGCGTAAAATATTTTTTTAAATTAAGTGATATAAGCTCTTTAAGCTTAAATTCAAATATCATTCAATATTTAACAACAAAAATATAATACACTTATTTAAACAAATTTTTATTTCACCATTAATCATTAACCATTTTTAAATTTAATAATTTGTGCTTTGTAAATTCAATAATTGTAATACTAAGTCAATGTGCTTAAACGTTCAATACATTAGAATTACTATAAAAATAGTCAAGTATTTCAGGCATTACAGTAGAAGATAAATTTTGTTACAAAAATAATATTTCCATTGGTAGCATTTAATAACTGGGCTAAATATTACTGTACTGATGCCAAACAGACCACGCCTGTAGATAAATACTCCAAGATGGATTCTTTCGCATGAGGAGTTTTGTTGTGCGTGTTTGTTATAATCTATGACAAGTTCGGATGTGTGCGGAGAGAGATAAGACTTTTAATCTTATGAGATATATATATATATATATATATATATATATATATATATATATATATATTGAAGTTGCTGTTAAAATTAAGTTATTTGCCTAAATCTGAAGTTTAAGTTTCTTTAGAAATTTAAAGTGTTCATTTTTTGAGGAAATTCTTACGTTAAAATTTTGTTACGTTGAAATTTACTCGCTCTCGAAATACTGTTGTATTTGTGTGTTGCAAGTGAGAGTTATGAATGTGAAACTGAATTTTCGCATTTTATTTTTAATTTGGAGTATGAATAATATAAGAAAGTTGTTGTAATTGATTAGCGAAAGTCGGATTGATTACAAATATAACGATTATGGAAGTACTTTTTTTTAAATATTAGTGATTCAATGCGATTGTGTGTAATAAAGTTTTTAGATATAGTGCACAGAAATATTTGAAGTATAATTCTACTGAATTATAAAAACTGATATCGTAATTGCATTATTTAAAAAATGCATATACTTGCTTGATATATTGCAAATCAAATACACACATATTCATAAATTAAGAATAATCCAGAAGCAC
>JAPDSC010057630.1:12638-32018 GCA_026290005.1 Latrodectus geometricus
TCTAATGGTAACCCCGTCTTATGGAGATCTTAGTGTGACGTTGTAATCTGACGTCATGGATATTTTAAACCAATGAGAATTTGTTTACATTCTCATTGTTTACATTCCGGTTCCATTTCCGATTGCAATATTTAAAAAAATATTATTACCTCTATAAAGATTTATAATTAACTCCTCCTCTTCAAATGTAAACTTGTAATAACTTGTACTCTCGATATCATCGTGGTATATTATTCCTGCGAAAATTGAAATTAGCTTTGTCTCGCGGAAAGTTGCCAGATATTTCAAATCAGCTCGATATCCAGATTTGTCTCACGCTCCGCCCATTTTTTGACGTAGGTAAGATATTTGTGACGTCATTTGGCCTCATGTGAATCTCGCGAGATCTTCGTCTTGTCTCTCGACACATGTCTCATGCGATCATCTACGAATTTGCGGCCTGCATTATTATTGCTCCATGGAATAACTAATTAACCGCTTTACTAGAGGGCAGGAAGCAATTCCAACGGCTGATATGACTACTTCAACAATTTGTAAATCTCTCCTTAACGGATGAATTTCACGATTTGGAAGTCCAATCACCACTACTACATATAAGGTAAAAACATTAAATCAACATTGTTTCATGAACTTACACACATACTTAGGATTCGTAGAATTAAATCTTCTTACCATCTTCAATCTAACGGATTTACTAAACATTTCCATCATCATGTGAAAAGTTCAATGATAGCCTTCAATGGACTGAAATACTTCGTATCATATTACTGGGAATTCGTTTTGCTGTGAAAATGGACATAGAAGCTTCTAGCTCAGAATCACTTTATGAAACTACTCTACGATTACTTTTAATTATCCATAATTTCGAATCATCTTCAAATACAACACCAACTTAAGTCTCTAAATTGTGAACAGTGATAGTAATTAAATCCCATAGCTACAAGTATAAACATGGTTTGAATTCTACATATGTTCATCATTCATTAAATAATATTTTTTTATTTATTGATTAAATTAAACCACCTCTTTCTCAACCAAATTCTGTACCCCACAAAGGGATTTTAAGAACTCGTAAAAATTTCATTATTTTCATTAAATAAAAAAAAACAGTTAACACAGGCCGTGGGCATTAAACCCGTTTTCATTTTATCAGGACCTGAAAAATCTCAGTTTTTTACATCAACAAATAGTGAAAATAAGAATATTTAAGCTTTTGTGAATGAGGATAAAAATGTGGAAAAATCATTTGTAACAATATCAGGGTGACATGCATTTCCTTGACAGCTTTCCTCATATATCTAATGCAAATGCTGGTAATGAATAATAGACCATAATTCGTTAGTTTTATGAAATCTCAAATAATACTTTTTATAATCCATCCCACCAAATTATTTTTTACATTATTCTCATTATAAATAACACTAAGGCAGCTTTAGGATTTGGGGTAAAAATTATAATAAAATATAAACAAAAGCTCATGTTATGAGAAAATCGCATATAATACCGTAATTAAATTTCAGATTCTTTGCTAAATATGCCGTATAAGCATCACAGCAAACGGCATTCTAAAATTAGTGTTTGCCTCCACTATAAAAACTGCTATTGTAATATGTTGAAGCTTCTTTAATTCACAATTTGTGCACATGCTTGTTGCTCTCTGCACTTAAGCTGAATGGATACTTTTTTGTACCTGATTAGAATCTAACCCTGAAGAAGAAATAAAATTAATTATAATTAATTAATATTTTATTTAACTAATTATAATTAATTTAATAAATTTAATTCAAATATATTATTAAATGATTTTTAGAAAAAATGTTATGATTATATTTTGTTTTAGTTATAAAATAGTCCTTTATGGATACTTTTTTAATACCTGATTAGAATCTAACCCTGAAGAAGAAATAATATTAATTATAATTGACTTATTATATTTAATTTTTTTAATCTATCAAAATATATTTTACGATTTTTCAAAGATATGTTTTCTCACTGATGCAGTTATAATCAATAAATGGTCAGAAAAGTTTGAGATAACAATTCGCAACCTGCTTTGTAAGTAAAAATTAGATTAATTTCAGCCCTGATTCTCCTGAATTATCTCTCTCACTTAAGAATAAAGACGTCACAAGTAATTTTTGCATTGAAATTTTTAGTTTTCATGTAATTGTTTCTGCTCTTCATGTACATAGATCTATAGTACAAATTATATTTCTTTGCCCTCAACAAGATTATAGCTTAACTGACCTATACAATCTAAATTTCCCTGCGTCATGGACTAGTTACTCTAATCACACTGAACAAAAGTGTGATGGAAATAAATACATTAAGCTACGAAGGCTACTCATAAATATTCCTCATTTTCTTATTCTCAAATGATGCTGAAAGGTTTTGGGATTATCATGCTGCATCTCATTGGATTAAAATAATATGTGATTGTTTCGTTGAAAAATTTAGTTTCCTCAATCATCAGGCAAGAACCCTTAGGATAAACAAAGACATTATTGAAATTTCACTTCTGCTAATATTAGTTTGGGGAAAAAGAAATCCATTATTTTTACGTGAACTTTTTGTAACTTCTTTCAGATTCGCTTTGTAAAAAGGTTTAAAACAGTTTTCATGTAGATTTTTAGGTCTTGTGCGAAGCTACGACTGCTGACATGCTGTCAAGTTTGATAATTTTTGATATTTTATAGACATTCTCGACGTTGTTGTATCCATGCGAGGTGCATCTTTAGCATCCAAATACCCAAACGGAATAGACCATGTTGGTACTTTCTTTACATTCTTTTGATCTGTATAATTATTTAAATGAATCAAATTTAAAAATTCATTTTGTATACTGGTTATATGTTCTGTCATTTTGCTACATTTAAATAATCGAATTGTTTTATTGTATTTACATTTATTCCAAATATTGAACAATTTTCGAATATATATATACATATTAAGCTGGGGATAAAGAAATCCATTATTTTTACGTGAACTTTATGTAACTTCTTTTGGATTCACTTTGTAAAAAAGGTTTAAAACAGCTTTCAAGTACATTTTTAGGTCTTGCGCGTTACGACTGCTGACATGCGGTTAACTTCGATCATTTTTGATATTCTATAGACATTTTCAACGATGCTGTATCCACATGCGAGGTGCATCTCTAACATCAAAAATACCCAAACAGAATCGACGAAACCAAAATTGTGCGTAACTGGTTTACAGTCATATATAGGACGATAAACACCTTTCACAATTTTAGCCACCTGGTTAGACTTTTCGCCATTATAAAAGAAAAACTAAAATGTATCGAATTTTCTGTTTGTTGTCTTCTATTTTTAAAACCTTGTACTCATAACTGAATAAATCAAACAAAAAACCGCAAGAGAGTATTTTAGTGTCAAATGTCACTTTTCCAATGAACATAAATTTGAAATTGTTTGATAGATACCTCACGAGATAGCGATCACTACAGACGCCTACCGAAAAAATAATGGATTACTTTTTCCCCAACCTAATATGAATAGCTTCAGAGACAAAAAGAGTGAATATTTCTTCAACCGATTCCCAGTGACCTGTTAATTAATCTCCAATCAAATTGCCGATTTTGTTGGATAATGTTAATTGTTATGATATTTGAAGTATTTAAAGGATTCTTAACACCTTTATGTGCAAAACATGCACATTTTAATGCATTTTTCACAAAGATATGATAAAAGTGATTGTGGTAATTAATGCATATCGTAACCATGTTACAAGGGATCTATTTCATTCCCCTGTTGATCGTTTCCAAAAATTTTATTACTTGTTTTCTCATGTTGAGAAGTATGTGATGTATGGATTTGGCATACTTCTGTGCCATGCCTTTTCTTTCAAGAGTGCTGTGAACTGGTATGCTTTAATAATAATTACTCTGAAATTTTGCTAGTTGAAATGCAGAGTTTGCTTTAAAATTCTATGGGCCAATCTCATAAGCAAAAAAAATTAAGAAAGGAATGAAAATCTTTATCGATATTTCTTCGAAATGATTCCCGCTGGACTTATCATATTTTTTAAATACATGTAATATTCATTAAAGTTATTCTGGAAATTCGTATTTTAAATGTGTGTAAATAGTTAGTTTGCCCTTCTTGAATGTCTAGAATGCTATAAAAAGTATTCCCTTTTAGGTTTAATTTTACTAAAAAGCAGTAACTTGGGAAATTTAGGAAGTAAATTGAAAAGATGGAGCATGAATATCTCTTTAGAATCTGATACTTAATAAAGTATAAACATTTTTTAGATTAAGTCTGCAGAAGCTTCATTTTTTAAAATCTTCCGTCAAGATCTTATGAACTATATATAGTTTTTTCAGGATACCATTCACTTCTCAGAAGGCCAGTACTCATCCTCTAATCCGTTTTTAAGCCACATTCATCAATTAAAAATAAACATTTAACTTAGAGCTTCATTTCCACAAACTTTTCAAATTTTCTTGATCTTTGAGCGAATACTATTCTGCTTCGCTGTTGGATTCTTGCTGTTTTCAAAATTGTCTAGCAACAAAGTTATGACAAGTTGGAAGCTCGTAGCACATTATGCAGCAGAAAAATCATGAAATTTTAATGTAATAGAGCAGGAAGTCTAGGAGTGTACTGTTTATATCTTCTACGGACATGCAGCGCCATCCTTTGACGGTTAATTCAACCAGCCCGAAATATTTTAAAACCGATAGTGTTAAATCAATCACTCCAGTTTCTTTATTTTATAAAATTCGCATGCATATTTGTTACACATACATTTTTTGAAATTGAATAAAAAAGCGGATTTTTTCTAGCTTAACTTTATATATATATTGAAACGTTTCCATTTTTTTAGAGATAAAAATATACACATATACATAAATTAATTATATTTATTAAAAAGAAGAATGTATAGATATAAGAAAAAAATTAATTGTAAAAAACAGTGTGATTTTCTAAAATTCTATTTAAACTCTTCATAAATGCACCACACAATAATAGATAGTATTATGTATCAATCGGCTGTCTGCCAAAGTTTCAATTTCAAAAAAAAATAAATCGAAGTAAGTACACTACTGGCCATTAAAATTGCTACACCAAGAAGGCGACATGCTACAGACGTGAAATTTATACGAAAGGAAGAAGGTGCTGTGATATGCAAATGATTAGCTTTTTAGCGCAATTAGACAAAGCAGGCACCAGTAGCGACACCTACAATGTGTTTAAATGAGAAAATTGTTCACCCGGTTCCTCATACACAAACTGCATTTGAACGTTGTTGCCTGGTAAAAAGTTATTGTGATGCTTCGTGTAAGAAGGAGAAATGCGTACAAGCACATTTCTGACTTTGATAAAGGTCGAATTGTAGCGGACCGGGATTGCGGTTTATCTTATCGCAGTATTGCTGCTCGCGTCGGTCGAGATCCAATGACTGTGAGCAGAATATGGAATCGATGGGTTCAGAACGGTAATATGGAACGCCATGAGGGATCTCAACGGCCACCTATCACTAGCAGCCGAGAAGACAGGCATATTATCCGTAATGGATCATGCAACCACGTCACGAGCCGCGAGTCAAAACACGGGGTCGTTTGGAAGACAACAAGTGTCTGTTCGACGACGTTTGCAGCAGCATGGAATCTCAGCTCGGAGACCATGGCTGTGGCTTTCCTTGACGCTTTCATGATGGTCGCATCCGTGTTTGACGGCATCGTGGTGAACGCACTTTGGCAGCGGGCATTCGTCGTCGTCATACTGGCCCATCACCTGGCGTGATGGATTGGGGTACCATTGGATACATGTCTCGGTCACATCTTGTTCGCATTGACGGTGCTTTGAACAGTGCACGTTACATTTCTGGTGTGTTACGACCCGTGGCTCTACCCTTTATTCGAGCCGGGCGTAACCCTACGTTTCAGCAGAATAATGCCCGACCGTATATTGCCGGTATTGTACGGACCTTCCTTGATACGGAACATGTTCGGCTGTTGCCCAGGCCAGTGTGTTCTCCAGATCTTTGACCAATAGAAAACGTCTGGTCAATGGTTGCCGAGCGACTGGCTCGTCACCAAACGCCAGTCACTACGGTTGATGAACTATGGCATCGTATTGAAGCTGCATGGGCATCTGTACCTGTACATGCAATCCAATCTCTGTTTGACTCAATGCCCAGGCGTATAACTGATGTTATTACTGCCAGAGGTGGTTGTTCTGGGTACTGATTTCTCAGGATCTATCCAGCCAAATTTTTTGAAAATTTAATCACTTGTTATTTCTAGTATAATATATTTGTCCAATGAATATCATTTTGTTATCTGCATTTCTTCCTGGTGTAGCAATTTTAATGGCCAGTAGTGTATATTTTGGAACTAAAATAATTTATGGAAAATCTGCCTTTATCTCCTTGCTCCTTCATCTAAGGTAGTTTCAAATGATTGAATGGTTATAGAACATTCTAAAGTGACTTAAGATGCTATAAACAGAACAAAAGAAACAGATTTTAAATCTTAAATTTAATGGGTGATTCAATAATGTACACAACACTTTTATTTAAAATTAATAGATGATTTAATAAAATGTATAGAACAACTTCATTTCTATAAATTATCACTTGTTTTACACATAGCGTAATAATCTTAATTTAAAACCTTATTGCACTTAAGTAAGTGATGAATAATCTTGTAAATTTAATTCCTAGTATTTCCTGCTATTTCCTTCTATATTATGATAAGTATACTTTGGACAGTTCACCCTAATCGCTTAATTGCCTTCTATTAGGACTTTTCATAGATGAAAGGTGCCGCCTACCTTGTTTACTATGGTCAGTGTTCCTGGCTGCTGATAGGGAGGTCCTGGTTTCGAATCCCGGTTCGGGCATGGATGTACTTTCTCTTTCTCTCTCTCTAGTCGTTATCTTTTCCTAGTATGAATGGAGTTTGAATGGTCACTGACCCTTGCAACGAATACCTATGGCATGTGCATACTAAGAAAATCGAACTCCACACCAAATTATGGTTCAGTTGGAAAAGTGGAACAGCGCATCTCTTATTGCCAGCCTGACTGGCACTCGACCAAAAGAAAAAAAAAAAAAAAATTAGATATTAGGTACAGCAGTTTTTGCAGAGTAAGTCCCAGGTTCAACAGCAACCACTGATGAACAACGCAAGATGCATGTTGCGCTTCTGCATGCGTATTATCGGTGTGCGTGCTTGTGATATTTCAGGTTCCGATACTTGTTTAAGACCTATTACCTATGAAAATTCCTAGTGGAAGGCAATTTACCCAGTGAATGTTAAAAAATGTCTTACAATGGTCATCGGCAGTTAGATTGTCTACGACATGCTACGTCAGAAAATACTATACTATTTCTAACATACTTTTACTAGCAAATTAAATCTTAATAGTTATGTTAATTATAAAATTGATAATAATAACCAGTATTTATTCATGACTCCACCTCAACAAGTGAAACTAACTTCAGAAAAAATTTATGAAAGAAAAGTGAAGATAATTTTATAAAACATTTATTAATATTTCGATTATATTAATAGAAGTGTAACATATTTCTGTATTTCATTCAGAATATTGAATTTGGCATTACAGTTTAAATTACTTTTGTGTTAATGTATGATTACCTATCTAAATTAACAGAAATTAAGAAATTAAAAAAATCAAGGTGATACAAGTTGCATTATATATACTCATTTTAATCTAGGAATTTCCTTTTGGGATAAAATTGTGTTTTAATATAGATATTACCTAGTATTATGAATTTAAAATTAAGTTCTACAAACTTCTATTCCTATACTTAAAAACCGCAGATTGCTTAGATGTTGTTAGTAAAAATGCACATTGTGACCGAGCATTATAATTAATTTGCAAACATTTTTAAATCTTAAAAATAATTTTTTTAGTTAAAGAGATATTTTTGATGAGGGATAATTCTAAATAAATAACTATATAAGTGTAGTAATTTAGAACAAAAATATTACATTTATTTTTTAATGGATTTCACTTTAATTACCTTTTATTTTTATTTTTGCTAATTATTAATTGCTGAAATTATTGTAAGTGCTAAATTTTAAACACTTTTGTAACATTATATTATAATATTGCTTATAAAATTAAGATTAAATAATTCTTCTTAATTGTATTTCACCTTCAAGGTACCTCTGCTAAAACGTTTTGCACTAATCTCTAAATCCAAAATAACCTAGTTCTGCCTATTTTATTTATGTAGTCACATGGGAACCTTTATAGAGTTAAGATCTAATTCTTTAGTATAAAAAGTACTTAAAATAGGGATGCGTATAAGAGCAAAAGCATCACATTCTTATAGAACATGATGCTCTATTTGCTCACTCTGATGGCTTTGTTTATATACAGGTTCTTGTTGAAAAAGTCCAATTGTGTGAAGTCATTTTCTGAAACATTTTGCTCAGATATGAATCCCACCCCACTGTTTAAGTAATTTAAATTGAGGCGATTATAAATATACATTGTTAAACTTCTATTTTATGCCTAGCATCCAATTCTATATCTATTTGTTATTTCTATACCAAGGGTCTTGCAATAAAAATATATGACTGTATTACTACCAAGTTTGTAAATAATTTATATGTGATACGTGCAATACAGGAATTTTTTTTTAAAAATCAATCAATTACAAGTGCGTAAGAAAAATAGGTTTTGCTTGATTCACCAAGTGGAAAAGGCAAATTCAACAAAGAAAATTATTAATATAAAATGGATAAAAAAAAATTTGAATATTGGCTGTCAAGATTTTGATCACATTATGATCAAATCATTTTAAATAAAGGTAGGAAAGTAATTTTAAAAAAAAAGTGCTGAATGAAAAAAAAATCTGCTTGTAGGAATTGTGATTATGATTTATTTTCACTGGAGCAGTTTTTAACTGTATTCAGATTGTTGAAATAAAAGTTATATTATGAGTTTTCCATTGTGAAATGATAAAAATTAACGGCACTGTACAGTAAAATCAATATCAAATCGTAATTTGTTCTGGTTCAATGACTAATGAATGAATGGTAATTGAGTTTATAGTAAATAGTTTAACATAGTGATGGCCTGCTTGGTTAGGGCGTCGTTCCCGTTACCAAAAGGTGGTGAGTTCTAATCCCGACTTAGCCGAAGATCCGTCTTGTTCACTAATGGCGACTGGGGCACGTAAAATATGTCTGGTCACAATGCTCTCCATGTTCCCATTAAAAATTAATACCTTGAGGTGGTTGGAGCCAGGCTTTGGGTCTTCACTGGTTTCAATCTCTAAATTGGAAGATTCAGATGGTGCTGCTATCTATGAGCCAAAAGTAGTACTTCCACTCTCCTTTGAGGGGTCTCAAAAACGGAAGACGCTCTCTCTCTGACTTCACTCTAGCCTAGTCTCTGACGGGCGGGTTTGGCGTTGCCAAGTGTCATCAGAAACAACAACATACTTGTTGAAGAAATAAAGGGCTTCATAATCAGAAATCGCATGCATCCAAATATGTAGAATTTTAATAATAAATTATTAAAGGAACAAAAGTATTAATTTACTAATCTGTGAATCATGATGCGAAGGTATACTTTTACTAACAGTAAGGAAGAAGAGTGGCACCATTTTGCAATAGAATGGTTGATGTAAATCACTGTCGTTAATTAATGAGTCGCAAATTAATGAATGACTGCAAATTTCATGGTATCGAGAACAGAAACATAAGAGCACTTGCAATTATTTTCTAAAATATGTGTCAAAGATGAATATCAAATCCACAAAATAGTTAACTTTGGAGAACTATTTTGTGTATTCGAAGTTCTTCGAATAAGTACGAGTATTCGAATATTTTCCTTAGTTGGAATGCGACATATCTAAGTATTAATGCTACCAGACATAAGTATTATTGGGGTACCACAGCATATTCTACGATTATAATAAATCAATAATCAATTTGTTGGGAAAAACCAATATCGAATTTGAACGTCATTGCTTTTCTTTTCAATTCTTTTTCTGATGTAGCAAAATTTACAATATTGCGCATAGATCCAGATATTCCATAAATAAATATAGAAATTTGGTTATGAGGAGAAAATAAATTCATTTGGCAAAAGAAACAATTAGACTTAAAAAAATTTAATGCATTACTGAAAACATTTAAACCAATAAAAAAAAATACTTGATAAATAATATTTAAAGAATTATATTTACTTGTTACCCTTCCAAGTAACAAGTAAATATAATACGTTAAATATCATTTATCAAGTTCCTTCATTTTTGGTTTTAACCTATAAATAGTTTTAGCCTCAAAAATAAAGTTTGGGAAAGGTGGGATTAGTCAGTCTTATTTAGCTTTACTTGGTACAGTTTTGGTCCTTATTTTAAAATCTGGAGCCATAAATGTGAAAGCCTAAAGAATACTTTTGCCACTGACCCGTTCTCCATTTGCTGTTAAATTAGAATTTTTCAGGAAACTATAAAAACAGAAATTTGAAATTGATTTACAAAAAATCACCTATGGCTGATCCTTATTAGAATTAATAATAAGCTAGGATTACAAAAGTTCATCTTCATGAAATTGGGAATTTCATGAATCAACACCTAATGAAATTCATTTTTTTGTTTCTTTTTACCGATAATTATGTCTTAAATTGTAACAGAAGTAATGATCAATAACATAATTCATCAGTGTTTTAATTTGGATTCAAAATTATTTCTCTTAGATAGTTTAACTGAGAATCTCATTTTAAAAAAAATAAATAAAATAAACTTATGGAAATGCAAGAAAATATTGCCGTTAAAAATCTAAATCATATTAAAATATAATATAAAAGAAACTCACGATTCATGTCAAGTGTTATGATCTCTAGAGATTAAAGCAGAGATTATGAGAATCGTTGACTTTAACATGGGATTTTGCATGGAATTAATTATTCGGTGATTGATTTCAAACTAGCCAAAATTCTTTATATCTAAGGCCGCAGTGCCCTGGTTAGTTAGGGCGACGATCTCGTTACCGAAAGGGGGTAAGTTCGAATCCCTGCTTATCCGAAGATCCGTTGTGTTTACTAATGGCGACTGGGGCACATAAAACATGTCGGGGTCGCAATGTCCTCTATGTTTCCTTTCCAAATTAATAAATCTAGGGGTGCTAGGAGCCAGACTATAGGTCCTTTTCGGGATTCCTATCCCTAAATTGGAAGACCCAGATGGTGCTGCCATCTATGAGCCAAAGTCGTATTTCCATCCCCTTATTAACCCTCGGTTCTCTGATATTTATAAAGCATGAAAATTGTTTTCAAAACATAAGAAAAATTATTATTCTGTGTATGAATTACATTTGCACAGATTCTCGTTTATTAGTTTTTCTTTCAATTTTTAAACTGTGATAAATAAAAAAACCCCCACGAAACTATATATATATGTTATTATCTACAACAAATAACTTTTATGACCACATACGCATTTATAAGATTTAAAATTGGATAGAATGGAAAGAATTGGAGTTGATCATCATAAATATTTTTTAAAGAAAAGTTACTGTTCAATGCTTAAATGTAAAATCAAATATAAATATTATTTACAATTATTTCATTCAATAAGTATTTCAGTTCCAAAATATCCCGTAAAGAACAATGTATTTTTATGTGAAATATTTTTTCCTTCTAAAATATTACGACAATATAGACAATTTAAAGAGTTCATTTCTTAAGAAAAGGTGATTATTGATTAATGATTAAAATCGGAAATTTTGCATACAGTTATTTTATCATAAAAACATGGAATGAGGATTTGGAAAGACATCAATAAATCTACTATAAATAATTCAATTTTAGTAAAAAAATAGTTTAAGGGTTTTTCTTTATTACTATTGTATTCATAAAGTTATTAAGAAATTTATATTTTCATAAAATAGAGTGCCGCGCGTGATTTCAACAGCCCCCCCCCAAAAAAAAAGACATTTAAATTTTTCTTACCGATTTAAATTAAGCATAAACTGTATGTAATAATTTTTTTTTTTTTTTTGCCGCCCAACCTATCTAATGTTTAGCGTACCTGAATACAGATGGGTGGGACCTGTGCTCGAATCCTGGCTCGGGCATGGATGTACTTTATCTTTCTTGTCTTTGTCCTATCTTCGTGTGTGAATGGTTGCCTACCCTATAAACGGGTACCTGTGGCATGTGTGTACTGAGGAAGTCGGACTCCACACCAAATATGGTTCAGTTGGAAAAGTGGAGCAGCGCACCCCATATTGCCAGCCTGGCTGGCACACGACAACAACAATAATTTTTTTATTGCTTGGATAAACCCTCAAACATTAGTATTTAAAGTTCTTTATTTGCTAAATGAAATAAATTTATCTTTATTTAATGATTAATGAGTATTTATTTTTTAATAGCGGTATCAAGGGAGACACAAATCTCCAATAATAAGTAAACTAACCAATCCCAGTAAGATATTGGCCAACATTTTCTTTCCAACTGCTCACTGAAGAGTTAATCCCACTGACAAATTTACTTGTTTTTGATGGGTGCGGACAAAATTGTATATTCAACATTATTGGTGAAAACGATTATTTGTAGCTCACAGACCAATTATAAGTAAAATAAAGTGATGTACGCATGATCTCAACTGTAACGAAAAAAACAACCACTTTATGGTTAAAAAAAAAAAAAAAAAATTTATTTTTTAAATTTTAATTTTAAGAAGTTTTTAATAAAAAATGTGGAAGATTCTAATTTTAGAAAACTGTAAGATTCGATTTTTGGAATTTTAATCTTTACTTTACTACACAATTTTAGTACTCATAGATTTACACATCTGTATTAATTATTCCGTTATTAATCGTTTGCATTTCATGCGTGAATAACATGTTATTCACAAGTAGTACCTGAAAAGAGGGAATTGTTTACAAAAGAGTTTTTGCCATCTTCAACGAAAATACAATAAACATGTTCTTCATTAATTTATCGTCCTGAAGGTTCCACGAGACCGTTTTTATCGTCTGCCGATAGTGTCCAGCTGGCGACCATTTCAGAGAAGTGTAATCGGATGAGAGAGAAAGAGTAGCGGAGGGGAAGACGCGCATCCTGATCGAATCCGGAAATGACCCTGTCTTGTGCCGACCCAGTGTCGCCCCCCACTGTCCAGTTTCCGTCGGCCGAGCTCTTTTTTCTCCAATGCCTTTTTTTTTTTTTTTTCCTCATAAGCGTCACATTTTTTTTTATCACCGAGCTTCTACTTTGGATGTCTTCTCGGTGCGTTCTGAGAACATGGGAAGGAAATAGCGATACCTCACTTCAAGCGAACTCTTCAGCCTGTAAAGAAACTGAAGAAGCGCATTGGATCGGTAAACAATGCGGCCAGCAACAATCAACTTCAAGCGCAAATATTTTGAATTGAAGTAATTATCCTCTAATTCATACAGTTTCGAACAAAACTCGACTGTTTGCATTTTTTTTACTCTTCAAACTCAAACATGAAAATTATAATTTATTGGCATCTATTTGAATTTAGCATAAGATTCAATTAAAAAAAACGTTAATTTTTGAATTTTTAATTATTAGAAATTAATTTTAAATTCTTAAGGTTATTGAGTACTGTTAACTCATCGAGTTCACCAGCATCAAATCCACCCCTGGCAGAATTTAGTGGATATTAATTCTTACTTTCAAATTTCTATTAAAGTCTTGGGCTATTTCAAATAAATTAGATGAAAACACTCGAACATAAAGAATTTAAGCTCCCTATAACATTTTTACAGCACCTTTTATCGAAACCCAAATCTTAAAATGAAACAATTTATTACCTTATTACTAAATTTTCGAGTCCAAATTTTATTTGAATTTTAAGATAAATTCAGGCAGTGTTTTCTTTTATTTATACAATGTATACGTACCGAAATAACATGATAGTGATATTATTTTTAATTTTACATATATATATATATATATATATACATGATCAAATTTGTGACAATATATGAAATATTTTCATAATCAAAGTATATTTACAGTAGTGATTGATTTTTATTACTAAATTCTGCTTATAATGAAAAATTAATTTTTTATTTTATAGCAATGTATTTAAAAGTATAGAAAGAGTATAGAATTTTTCTTTTAGCTTATTTATTTTTTTTTTCTTAAATTGTCTAGAAATTAATTTACATGTACATTTTTCATTGATTTTAGAGTAAAAAGAAATTCAAAGTGCAAATTTAATATTTTAAATGCAATTTATTTAGATATATTTAATTGTTAAAAGTAATTTTCACTGATAGGAAATCTATGTGTTAAAAATGAAAGCTTTGACAGTATATCAAACTTTCGAAAGTTTTTGTCTTTGAAAACATTGTATATTTTTCATTTTCATCGGTGAGAAAAAGTAATGAAATTTAAAATTGTCAGATAACTCAAAAAATAATTGATACACACAATCGGACAAAATATACTTCTGAGTTGAAAGTACGCTTTAAAAAAAAGCACTGTGATTTTTACAGCAAATAGTGCTGGCAATTTGGACGCCAGCACAATCTGCAATAAATTTTATAGCATATCCGTAAACATTTTTACAGAACATTTTACTGTAATTTTTACAGCACTTTTTACTGTAATTTTTATATTACTTTTACTGTAATTTTTATAGTACTTTTTACTCTGCATTTTACTGCAAGTTTTACAGAACCTATTGCAAAAGCTATTTACAACCATAATCGTTTTCATATATTTTAGTTCTATTTTTGTAATTCCCCCTCCCCTTCTTTTGTTCTACTTCTAATGAAATCTGTATTTAGGAACTCATTTTATGTAAGAAAGTAATTTTTGAAAAAAATGTGGATTATTTTCCTCATGGCAAGGAAATACTAAACATAACTGCTTTTCATTAAATAAGTGTATTCCGGTCTTTTTAAAATTCTAAATATATTATGGATGAAGAAAGATTATTATTATAGGACATAATTATTTTCAAAGGCTTTTATAATTATTTTTCTGAATCAAACAATTTAAAATATATGCTTTATTATGTGATTAATTTTGTATCTTCAATTTTATAAGACACTAGCTGTACCCGCCGGCGTTGCCCGTGCATTTAGAAAATGCAAATAAGTGAATAGCGCAGGAATAGTAGTGTAGGACACGTAGACTGTCTCTCTCTCTTCCCCCCCCCCACACACACACAACATTCCCCGTCGATAAAAAGGAACAATATATCCTAAATATTTTAAACGGAAAATTTTCCAAAAGATGGTCGCCAGAATTGTTTCTCAAAAGGAGCTGGTACAACCCAGGAATCAGCTATCGACGAGCAGCGATCTCGAGAAGAAGTTTTATAAATAATTTTTTTAAAATTTTTCTAATTCAAAAATCGAAAATCGGGCTTCGAGGTCTGGTGGCCAGCCCCTTTGTGCTTCCGTGTAAAAAATTCCAGGTCCCTGCGTGCGATAGATTTGGCTGGAGAGCTCGGTCAGACAAATGGACAGACAGACACATTACACTTGCTTTTATTATTATAGATTACCGTTGTATATATGCGTACCGTATAAGGAGCGTACCGTTCACTGGGAATTAACCGAAATTATTAAAGGCGGAAAAAATTATAAGGGTAAGTAAAGTCCAAATTTTAAAATGCAAAATTAAGATTTCATCTTGATTATTATAAGTTATTCTCTAAAACATAAATAATAACATTTTATCACTCACTCATAATTTTGGCTTCATTTTTTTTTTTTTTTTATTCTTCCATAAAAGCTGATCCTCTACTTTGTAGGTGGAGTTTTTTCTTCCCCAGGTTTCTTTTCTCCTGGTTTTCCTCCTTTATCATCAGGCTGTCCGGGTTTTTTCTCACCAGGTTTTTCTTCAGGCTTTTTAGGATCCATTTCTTCTCCCACGGGAATTAAATACTCAAATGAAAATATGTGATGAATTTTTTGCTTTAAGTAAACTATGCAGTAACGCAGCTTATCAAATCAAAATTAGAATGTGAAATTCTGCAAATTGTCTCACTTCACTCGCGTATCATATCCACGTAGCACCTTCTCACGTGGATGTTCAAACCAGCCTTTACAGTTTTAAATAACTGTAACAATTTTTACTTCTGGAAACGTCTAGAAATTTCTGTAAAGTTTGGAATAGAGGGCGCTAGTTTCTCAGTTAATAGGAAAATGGTTCCTATCATAACTTACCGCTGTTGTACTTCTTACATGTTTATATTATTGCAGACTAATACAATAATATTCTATGTTTCAAAATTGATGTCGGATTTAATATTGATAGCAATCAAAACATTAATTTATATTCAATGAAACTTACTACGTTATAGATCAACTTCGATTCAAATTAAAGTTATTTCATATTGTAAGTGCGAATGATGAAAACTTTCCGAATTTCAGTAAAAGAAATCATTATAATCATAGAGGTTACCTTTGACTAAATTTTTAGTCAAAAAGGGAATAGTTATCCGAATTCAGCGACATTAAATGAATGAAACTTTTATTTCTTTTTTTCCAGTTAATAACAATCATGTAAAAATAGGGGAAATGACAACATTTTTAAACAACCAAGCTAACAACATTCAAATTAGGAATATACTTTATGGTGCCTCTTTGATTCTCGCAAAGTTGTAATCGCGATTGATCGCCAAGCCGGGCAAACCCCAATCATATTCCGATAGCAACAGGGGAATTCATTGTCTGTGCCAACAAAAATCGCCAATAAAAACGATAGCCAAACAAAAATCGCCATGTTTGCCAAGGGGCCACCTTAAAGTATAGTTTTACCATAATTTGACATTGGTAACGAACAAATTTCAAATGGACAGACAGACAGACACATTGCACTTGCTTTTATTATCTATCCATAACCCCGGAATCAGCTATCGGCGAGCAGCGATCTCAAGAAGAAGTTTTATAAATAATTTTTTAAAATTTTTCTAATTCAAAAATCGAAAATCGGGCTTCGAGGTCTGGTGGCCAGCCCCCTTGTGCTTCCGTGTAAAAAATTCCAGGTCCCTGCGTGCGATAGATTTGGCTGGAGAGCTCGGTGAGACAAACGGACAGACACATTACACTTGCTTTTATTATTATAGATTTAAAGATAAATGTGTTACGAATCCAGACAAAATGTCTCTTAATCATTATCAAATTGAAATTATTTAAATAATTTTTATTGCAAATGCATAAGATATTTCTTTTATATTTTATTAATTATTAAGATATTTAATTATTAAATACAAAGAAGCCATAATTTCTGTTTTTTGACCAATTTTACTAATTTTCTAGTAGGATCGAAATCTATTGAAAAATATTAATGTTATATTTTATTGTAGCGCAGAGTAATTTAATACACAGTAGAATAAAACTAAACATAAAATCAATATTTGATATATCTGTAATTTTGTAAATTAAGCATAGAATCAAACCTTAAAAAAAAATTCCATTTTACCACAAACACAAATGGTAATTAGTTAACTATATATATTATTTCAATTATACTGTAAAAACAATAATAGTTCAATTTTTGACATTATTTAAAGTACTCGATTTTTTTTCTACTTTTTTCCATAATAATATAAGCAAATAAAGATTCTGAGGAAATAAAGTGATTCTATTTGATAATAGTTGACAACACACAAATAATAGTTAAGACTTGTTTTTTTTTTTACTTATTCTGGACTTTAATCATAACCATTCAAAATTAGATAAATGATTTAATAGAGATAGTACGCGTGCTTGAATTCAATTCTAAACAGATTTTTTCGATTTGCTTCCCGAAAGAGATTAATGCTGAATAAACACCTGAAAAACAAAAAATAGAAATAAGACTCATGAAACACTGAATCAAAATTAAATAAATATAATTAAGACCTCTTAAAATTGTTCACTTTTTCCGGAATGGGTTCTGAAAAATGAGCTGGAGACAGATTTGCAGTAAGACAACATCACACAAGAAATAATTAAACACGAGCCAACTAGCAAATGATATATTTAGCAAATTTATTATTTTGTGCAATGTATATAAACATTTTCTTCTCATAATTCATGTTGTGTGTTACATAAATTTCAAATTGTCAAGAGTAGAGAAACCTCAGAAGGAAGGTTATTGCTCAATAAAAGTTTAAGAATTTTATTGTTTTATTTAATCGAATGAATTTCCCCAATACATTTTTCTTTTAATAGTTAACAAATGCTTGTTAGATTAATCTAACCATAACTATTCTGATAGTAGAAATTAATTCTATATATTTCAATGATTTCATTTTAAGAATTTTTTGATAGTGAAGTCCATAGCAAAGTCTCACTACTTTTAAAGCTGATAAAAACTCTACTTCAACCTAAATCCTTCTAACTGATGTTTTCAATTTAGAAAAACACTTCTATAATTAAGAATTGTATTTCAATTTAATAAACCTTAATTTAAAATATATAGATTTTATTTCATGCAGTTTTCAATTATGTTATTAGAAATTACATCTTCAGTGTATCGTTTCAAATACTTTTTTTACTCAATTAAAGAGATAAATTCTTTAAAAAGAAGATTCTTTAAATTCTTTAAACAGCTTATTAATAATTTTAATCCAAACTTTATAGTGATAGTTCTCTGCTATTTTTCTTGATTTGTATAGAAAGTAAAATCATGTGAAGTAAAAATTTTTATATAGTAATTAACTTTTTCTTCTTTAAAGTTTCAGTTTTATTAAATATGTTTTATCTTTTATATTTTAAATATAAATTATAAAAAAACATGGATAGAGAGCTCCATGTTTATTTACAAAATGTATCTTTTATTTTATATATTCAAGTTATACCTTTCTTCTTCTTCTTCTACTTCTTCTTGAGCTTGTCAGATATGTGGCACCTCTGTATTGTTGCATTTTGTACCATGCTCCAAGCCCAATTTTTTCCTAGTTCCATTGTCTTGGGTCACCTACTTTGTTTATAATGTCTGATAGGCCCTCAATGGAATTTAGGTGCAACTCTTTAGGATATGGATTACCTAGAGTAGTGAATCTTGTAAGGGCAAGAGCATCACACTCATATAGGATATGATGAGCTGATTCAACCCCTGCGTGGCATTTCCTACAAATTGGTTCCTGTTTAAAAAGTCCCATTGTATGAAGGTGTTTCCTGAAATGGTAGTGCCCAGTAATGAAGCCTACAATTGCTTGTGTCTTCAATCTTGGGAGTAGTTATACCTTTTACATTAGCATAATAATTCGACTTTAAAAAATATCACTTTCCATTTTAGGCAAATGTTGTATCAATTTATAAAGAAATTAAAGGTATGTACAGTTTTCAATCATTACTACTAAAAGTAATGAGAAGCAAGCAATAAATTACAGTTTTTAGTCATTACTACTAAAAGTAATGAGAAGCAAGCAATAAATTACAGTTTT
>JAPDSC010057630.1:35717-47143 GCA_026290005.1 Latrodectus geometricus
TTACAGCTTCTGAGGCCTGCATCCCAAATTGACAGAGATATTATTTTTTCTGCAACAATGGGCTCTCTTTCCAGCACAGACTAACAAGTGAATTCTGTATTTCTTATAGAAGCAACTCATTAACGAAGATGAAGATCCTAGGGAAAGAAATACTATAGGAGAAGCTTTATTATTATGGATACACTAAATCTATCTCTGAAGGTAACAAGAGCCAAGATGTGTCCACTTGGCAAAGTTTAAGGATTGCTATAGTCAAACCAAAATACATAAAACGATTCAATGTTTTGAAATATACTCTTTCTTGCAGCTCTTATATTTTACGTTTCAAACTTCATTGCTTAGATATAATGTATTATATATTTTGTACAAATGTAAATAAATTGTTTTTTTTGATAGAGTGTTAAACTTAATTAAGTACTAATCCATATTAAGTTGTTGCTCAGAAAACTTCATCAAGAAGTAAGATGGTTCTCATCAGAATGTGAGATGGTGGCTCAGGCGATGCAATGACATTATTTTAAACATATTTGTAGATTGGACAATTGATTCCTTGTTAAAAATGATGAGACGTAATCTCTCAGTAACATCATTTCTTTTTTCACTTTTCATTTTGACAGTTCCACCAATTTTCCTAAATTTAGTTCCAATTGTTGTTGTTGTTGTCGTGTGACAGCCAGGCTGGCAATATGGGGTGCGCTGCTCCACTTTTCCAACTGAACCATATTTGGTGTGGAGTCCGACTTCCTCAGTACACACATGACATAGGTACCCGTTTATAGGGTAGGCAACCATTCACACACACACAAAGAAAGGACAAAGACCAGAAAGAGAGAGAGAGAAAGTACATCCATGCCCGAGCCTGGATTCAAACCCAGGTCCCACCTATCTGTAGTCAGGTACGCTAACCACTAGACAGGTTGGGCGGCAGTTCCAATTAATTACAGCATAAAATTAAAAATTGAAACTCAAGTTGAAGAAGGTTTGAGATGAAATACCTCCACCTAACTTTAAGTTTCGCTTAAAGTTATGTACAGAAAGGTGATGGAAGGGCAACAATTCATATTTCTGGCTTTATAATGAAAAAATATTTTTATGATTGAAACAGTTTTCATTGTCTTTTCACAATGTTCTTTATAACCTTTTGTATTCGCTTAAACCAGCTTTCGAAACACTTTTTCCACTCCAATTGAGGTTCCTCCAAAACATGCATTTTGAATGCATCAACTACTCTTTGGGTATCAAAACTTGTTTACCATGTAATTTATTTTTGATATAACAGAAAAAACTAGTTATTTGGTGAAATATAAGGGCTGTATTGTGGATGACCTCAGTTTGATATTTTAGCTGGTCAAAAAGCCCTTTAATTGAACTGATGTGTAACAGTACGCATGGTCGTGATGAAGAAGTCTTCGTCTCTTCTATTTTTCTTTTTTTTTTATGAAAATGACTAACATATTGGAAGTTAGAATTATAAATTTTCAACCACATCATAAAAATCAGTTTATGTGTGAATAGCATCTTTTAAACTCAACCACTTGATCTGTAACTTTGAGTTCTGTAATAAGTTTTTCTATAATAAACACAGATTGATAAAATTTATCATGCATATTTCATTAATTATATTTATTATGAAGATATGAATTATTTCATAGTGTTAATAAATAGATTAAAAATTATCTTAATGTGTACTATATACATTATCTTACTTTGGAAAATATCGAAGAAATAACGAAAAAGACTTATGTGGGAACTTTAGAATTTTTTTAGAACACAGCAATCAAAATTGTTGCCAATCACAAAAATACTCTTAGAAAAATACAATTTACATGAATATTAATTCGCTTGTCTTAATGTTCAGGATTTAATTTTTTCTCCGACAATGCTGAGTTATGATATAATAGAATTATAATTAAGTAAAACTATAATCTGACTAGCATAATCTCAATTTGAGATGTGGGCATCACAACATAGTAGACATTTCAGAAGAAAATTCAACTCTTAACTTTAAATGTAGTATATAATCATTGCTTTATATCACAATGAATACAAATAATATGTTCATAAATCAATATTCTGTTGGGTTTCATTACTGTTCAAACTATACATAAATAAGAGAGAGCCTTATGTTTCACAGCCTCAGGAAAAGATGTTTAACAAGAGTCAGTCTCAGATTTCATGTCCGAAGGAATGGATTATGAACAAGTGTTAGATCTCATTTTTGTATTTCACTCAGCATTTACCAAAATTTTAGTATAATAGGCTACTTTTAATCGATAAATTTGCTAAAGTACTGATGTAGTGGTCTATACGCGAACTAAGTAAACAACTCCATCTTATCAAGGAACGAGTTTGGTGATCCGACCAAGTGGCAGTTAATTCTTTTGCTATTATAAGTACTCATAAGAACAATTCCTCCATAAAACGCTTCTTTTGTTCTCTGTTAGCTGCATCAGCAATCCAAAATAGTTTAAGCAGGTTCTATTTCTCAGCTCCCTTTGGTAATTTTGTCTGTATTTAATTCTTCTATTCAAACTGATAATCCGCAGCATTAATACCACGAACTTTCCACTCAATAAGACCCTGAGAAGAAACATTGATAGACAGATAGGTTAAAAATCAACAACGTTATCTGAAAGATATTATAATGATTTGAATTTATATATCACAGATGCATAATCACAGAGGACTGACATCATCTCCAAATAAATTAACTAAGCATGTCCTAATAGACGTTTCACTAAATCCTTCAGAACACGAACCAATTTTTTCTAGAAACTGCCCCACCAGGATGCAGTTAAAAAATTAAATTTGAACTTGATGGAATTGACTGAATCATGTTTGACAACTATATTCCAGTACAAAGAAGTCAGAATATTTCCTACTCCAAGGAAATTTGTGTCGTTGCTATAGTAAATAATGTAACCCCTTCCACGACGAGAAATAAATAGAAGAAAAAGAAAACGGAAGGAAAATAAACGCAACCAAAATCAAGGTGGACCGTTTTGTAGACAGCACACAAGTCAGCAATGGCTTTTAATTAAATTTAAGGCACAATGAATCTGCCAACTCAATCACTGTAACATGAATGACAGCTTGAACTAGTCATTTACTTAAGTTTTCAAAAGAATAGATGTCTCAGCTTCCAACGTTTTAGTTGTATGTCGCAATCCTAAATCACATTTAAACAATCATAAACATTGCTGACCACCGTAAATGCAACACCCTGAATGAAGCATGTAAATAACATGAAATTTACAACATGAATTAGCGGAGGTGATATATGCAAATGATTAGAATTTCAGCGCATATGCACATCATCCGAGCCCGTAGTGCCACTTCAAATCACTATTTAAGGTTTGGAGATCTCGACAATTTCAAGTTTATCACTAGTGGTTTAAAAAAAATCAACCTTGTAGAAAACAGCGATCATTTTTGATCAAGTATTCGAGTTTGACACAGGAAGAATTGTGGCCCACCGTGATTGTGGATTATCTTTCAGGGAAATCGGCAGTCATGTTGGACAAATAGCTGTAATACGGATATGTGATCGTTGGATGCAAGAGGGTATGACGGATCAACGTGTTTGATCGCACCTACCTTAGTGCACCACTTCAAGTAATGATAGGCAAATTGTGTGCATGTCAGTGACGGATCGCTCAGCTACATCACGAACCATAGAACTGCACATTCAGTCTGTAACGCATTATCTAGTGTCTGCCCATACCATTCGACTCCATTTACAGCAGAGTGGTCCGTCCACTAGACGTCCATTGCTTCGTCTACCCTGCACGCAGAACCACAGATGTCTCGGCCGCCAATGGTGCGGTGGAAGGAGGACAGAATGAAAAGAAATTGTTTTTATTGACGAGTTACGCTTCTGTCTGCAACACTACGATGGTTTTTTACGAATTTGTTTTTAATGACTCAAAACGACTTTACCTATAGAAAGTGTAGACTATTGTTAGTCCTCGAAGTAATCATTATCGGTATCCAGCATCTTTGGCCAATGTGTCTGCAACTGTGCAATCTCCTTGCAGTAAAAATCGGAGGAGGGTAGATGCAAAGAAGTCCGCGAATGCTTGGCATGAGGCTGCTTCATTTCTGAAGGATTTTTCACGAAGATGATTGTCCAGGGAATGCAAGAGGTGGTAATCTGATGGTACAAGGTCAGGTGAGTAAGGAGGAGAGACAGCAGAAAATCTGCCAACCAAGTTACTATATGTTATTCCTGGCCACTCCCGAGACACGAGACCTTGCTTTATCAACCAAAAGCAGTACTCCATTGCGATTAACCAGTACTGGCTCCTTCTACTGCAATGCCTGTTGGGCAGGCACAGGTCCACCGTGATTGTTTAGCCCGTTGGTAGCAGCTCACAGTGAGCCACATGACGACTAGTCCACAAGGCACAAAGCATAGTCTTTCGTGGCTGTATAGAGAGTCTTAGCTGTTCTGGACAATATCCTAGGGTAGTAATGCTGTAGTATCATTCATAGCACTATCCTCAAACGCTTATGCCTAGTACGTGATTTGTGCTTGTAATGATTTGTGAGTATATCTTTGAAAAACTAAATATTCAATGGCTTAATTATTTTTAAACGTAAAACTGTAAAAATTTTAAAAAATTGCTACGGTAAGTATTGATATAATTATATTAGATACTTTTTTAAACTTCAAATACAAACATACACAAATGTGGAAATGTATATTGTACAGAATCCATAATCAATATTTGTCACATGACAAGGATAAAATGTTGAAATTCCGTCTACACAAGAAATCACTCTATTAAGATGCACAGCCAATGTCACCCTATATTTGGCGATTAATTGCTTTTGGTGAATTTTATTTGGCGATAGAAGAAAAACACTAAATTTTAGCATATTTGGCTACTTTTACTCTGGGGAATTGTCCCCGTAATTTTCCTTTTCACCAAACACTTTAATTAATTCTTAAAACAATTACTGTATTCACATATATCGTTAGGGTTAGTTTTCTTTTCTTTCTAAGTTTCCCCCAATTTCTTATAGGTTATTAGGGTTGCTAACCAAATTGCAATATTGGCGTTATCTTCAGCTTGGCGGAAAAATATAGCTTCTCTGATCGTAATGTTCACTTTTACCCATTCAATACTTGTCTGCTTATGATACTGAAATTTGTCTTCGTCAGCAATCTCTTGATCTGAATCAATTATCAGAATCTTTCTAAATTTAAGTTTTGGAAGTTTGAACTTTTTCTGGTAAGCACAACTTTGTCACCATTTATAGAAAATAATGGTGATAAATTTTTTTATCAATAATTTTTTACAATTAATTAAAAAAGTAAATATCTATAATTTTTGGTATAATCTGTTATAATGGAAGACATTCGATGTCGCAGCTTTACAAATAGTGTCGTATTTTTTCACTTCCTTAAGCTCCGCATCTATATTAGAATTTTCAATTTCCCGCATTAAGTCGACGATTTTTGAATTGAGCTAACCAAACTCATTATTTTTTTTTCTAAGATTGTAAAAGAAACCTTAATTTTTTTCAATATCTAAGTTTTTTTCTTTTACTATATCTGAAGAATTGTAAAACTTCTTGTGAAAGCAGCTTTAGCTACAGTTCTCAATTGTATTCCATATTCAATTATCCAAATGGAGATTAAAATTCTAATAGTCCTGAAGCAGACGCCAAATGCCAATTGATAGATTTAAAAATAATCTTAATGTGTAACACACTTTATCATTCATAAATACTTTGAGAAATATCGAAGAAATTTTGTGACAGATAATGACAAATCTTGAATTCAAATTTGTTATGGCTTCCGGATGAGTATTTCTTTATAGAAAACATAGATATTGAAGTCAACTACTTTGATAAGCATGCTTTTTGTCGTCATTCAGTGTTTATTATTTTTGTTATATATCGAAATTTATAATATAATAAAACTAATATATTTAAAACCCAGTTATTGGATAAAACTATTGAAAGCATATGCCTTATAATCTAACGGACGAAGTTCTTCCATGTCTATTTCTAGATAATTTTAATAATTTTTATAATTTCATATTTTAACATATTAGATGTGCTAGAATCAGATTTACTGTACGGTCACCCTTGGCGAAATGTTTGCACATTTGGCGATAAAAAACATTTTTTAACAACCCATTTTTTCACACAGGAAATAGTTTCAATATTCTATTTTTTTTTTTTTTTTTTTTTTTAGACCTCGCTTATGAAATTAAAAAGTGGAATTCTTATTTGACATTTTAAGTATTATTTTCAAAATTTATTTCCAAATAAAATTATTGGTAGGAGCCTAGCAGAGCCCACAGCCTTGGTTCGAATAATTTTAGTTGGCAATAGATTTCGCCAGTCTTGGTGATCCTACTTTGATACACTAGATATGATAAAACTAAATATTTATGGGGTAAAATTCCACTTTAGGTCCCCTACTTCGCCAGCTCACGAATTTGATGCGCTTTTTCGCGCATGCTCATTATTACCCTTTTGTTTTAGCCTTTTCATTGGTCGCTAATTAAGTTTCAATTTGAAAGTGCGGTAGAATTTTCGCCATGGCATCGGCGATTTTGAAAACAAGCCAAGCAGGGGGCCTAAAGCGCAATTTCACCATTTATGGAATTTTTATTTCGTTATTTTGTTCCGCTTTGGCTCTTTTTTTCAGTTTGTCACAAAGGGTGTGGGCTTTCTTAGGATTTAAACAAATTATTTTATTAATTTTTTACACTTGGCGATGGGAATTCTCATGTCGCCAAACGTAAATAACTAGGAGGATAGTCACCCTGAGCAGATAGACCATGAAAAATTTAGAATTTTTCTTTTTAGAATGCAAATATAAAAACAGTTGCCAATCTCGAAAATCTGCACAGAAAAATAAAACTTGTAAGAATTCAGTTTGCTTGTGCCAGCTTTAAATATTTCAATTTCATCAATTTTCATCTGTGATAACAGCTTCATAGTTAAATTAAACCATAACCCGACTCTAACAGATATATTATTTTGATATAATTTTAAATTGAAATATTTAAAATTTGTTATAGTTTATAAATTTTATAAATTAGATACATTAAAAAAAGCGATTTCATTTTAATGGAAGAAAAATATCTTTTAAATTAATTTATTATTTTATATTACTTGAAGATATTATTTCACCAAATGACATATGTTATAAACATAGGCAAGTAAACATTCCAGCAAAGAGAGCTGTTTCCTCACTATATCGTTTACAAGCCAATCATACCATTTTTTCTATATTTCTATATATCTATCATTCCATTTATACCGTTTACAAGAATCATGCCATTTTTTCTTCTCCTGGTTTATGGCAGTCGAAGGTTTTACTTATTATTAGTCTGTTATAGTAATTTTAGTTCAGGAAGCAAAGGATGGCAAAGTGATAAACAATAGAAACCAAGCTTTGAGTAAAAAATGCGCGTTCATATCTCCCTCACATACAAATTGAGATATATAGAAATTTTCCTATTTCAAGCAGATGATATATTCGACTTCACAAACTAGAGACAAATATTATTAACAAAATTACATACAAAAGCATCAGAATGTTGTTGGTGTCACCCTTTTTAACTTTAAACAATTTTCGTTGATGTGTAATAAATGTGGATTACAACTTCCTATATAATGGCATACCAAAGGCTACGGTTACAAACCAAAGGTTACAAAACTAATATATAGGTGAGAAACTTCTACGGTTGTTTATTTTGGTAAGAATACTTTACTCATTCCGGAACAAGTACTCATTTAGGAAAATTATACTAACTTCGTAATTTCAGGAAAGAGCACTTGTCTCAAAATGTTATTTTTCATTTACCATTTATGTTATTTTTTCATTGTGTGGTATTTTTTTCATTGTGATATTTTTCCTTTAGCACTGGAAGTCATGTAACCATCTATTACATATGTTGCATGCATGTGTAAAAAGTTCGCCTTTGAATAATCCTTCTTAACTCAGTGTTCTGCCGCCCAACCTGTCTTGTGGATAGAGTAATTGACTACAGATGGGTGGGACCTGGGTTCGAATCCTGGCTCGGGCATGGATGTACTTTCTCTCTCTCTCTCTTTCTTGGCATGTGTGTACTAAGGAAGTCGGACTCCACACCAAATATGGTTCAGTTGGAAAAGTGGAGCAGCGCACCCCATATTGCCGGCCTGGCTGGCACACGACAACAACAACAACTCAGTGTTCTCTATTTGAATAAAGTAAAATCAAAGAAGATTCCTCCACAAATGGGTGCATTCATGGTTGGCTCAAATCACATTTCATTATCATCAACCACTCAAACATTTCTCTCAGCTGATAAAGTTTGGCTCTGTTGCCAGTATCACAAAAATTAGATCTATTGTTATAGGCATCATGTTATTTGACAACTCCAATTTTCACCGCTAAGTGGCTCTGTCATCAATAAGTTTACATTTCAAACGTAGCACATTTCTGATTGAATCATCATGAAAAACCGAAGATAATATTTTGTTCTGTGTTATAGATAGCGTGTACTTTATGTTAGACTTACATTAAGATGCTCAAAATTTTGCTATAAAAATTATATAATCTTGTTAGAGATAAATATTATTTTATATACATATTTATTTGTAACCTGAGTCCTAAATATAATATTAAGGAAAACATTGTATTATATTTTAGCAACTATTTTATCGTTCAAAATAAATTTTAGAATTTTTAGAAAACGATATTCTTTAAAAAAAAAAAAGCATTCAATCCAAATTTTTTTTTCAGAAGATAGGTTTGCGTGAGTCAAATATTTAATTCAAAATTCATTAAGTTTAAATTATCGGAATTTGATGGATTTTGTAATAAGCTGATTTGAATAGAATGGAATAAAACAAATTGGTAAGTTTGACTTTATATTACCAATAATATATATCTAAAATTTTGTTTCCATAATTACTCGTAAACTCTAATAAATTAGTATAATGAAAAAGTTCAATTTTTACTTAATAAAATTGACAAATTTAACCAGGATTCTAATTTAAATATTTCATTTTAACTATACAATCTAAGAATTTTCATATTGTAGTAATGTATGTCATTTTTTATATTTGTGAAATTAATCTTTAACAGAATTTTATAATTATTATTTTTATACATTACTCATTATTTTAAAGTATTTAGAATGAATGCCATAATGCTACTTTGTATAGAAAATATAAATTATTTTTATATTGTTACTAGCATTAGTGTTTTTACAACAAATAACATTTATAGTATAATTTAAAATGAATAAAAATGTATTATGTTTTATAAAAACAATTTTACATTGGGCAAGAGAGAGAATTAGAATGAAATTGGTGAATTTGGCGATTTTTGCAGCAAATTTTGAAGAATGAGATTCTAGAAATTGTTCAACAGTTTCTATACGCTGAAATGAATTGTGGTAAAATACTAACTTGGTGACAAACTGGGAAGAAAAAAAAATACCAAGGCAAAACTAAATGGTGAAATAAGAATTCTAGAAGTAGTTAAATTTATCATATCTATAGTGTATCAAAGAAGGATTGCCAAGATTGACAAAACTTATCGCCAACTAAAATTATTCGTGACAGAGGTATGGGCTCTACTAGGATCCAACCTGAATTGTTTTTGAAAGACAGATATGAATTAAAAATGAAAATTTTTTAAACTAATTCTAATGGAATTCAGAAATACATTTAAATCATATATTTAAATCATATATATATATATATATATATATATATATATATATATAATGTTTTTTTTTTTGTTTTTTTTATTATTATTATTATTTTTTTTTTTTATATGTTGATTCCTTGATTCTACTTTCAAGCAAATTTTGCTTAAAAAAATTATGATTTAGAATATTATATCTAGCAGTTTATTTACAAATTCATTTCATAAAATAATTTAGAGCTCTTCTTGACACGCCAAAATTATTTATGTAACTTTTGAAGAAAATATTAAAAAAGAATTTGATTATAAATCACGTTTAAATGACACAAACATATTGACATAAGAAATAATTGTTAAGTTCTCGTGATATCATTTTGTGCGCGATTTGAACATCCTCTTCATCACTTGTAAATGAATTGGTGAAAATGCGCTTTAGGTCCCATACTCTGCCAACTTGGCGAAAGAGTGCGGTGGGTCCCGTACTTGGCGCGTTTTCAAAAACGCTATTGCCATGGCGACAATAGAATACGATTTTTAACGATTTTCGAAAGCAATTAGCAACCAATGAAAATTACCGATTTTTCGATGAAAATGCTAAAAGAATAAAAAAAGGCGCCCTAAACAGGTATTATGCTTGGCAAGAAAAAAATTTCGCCAAATTTCCGATTTTTGGGGGTATATCAAAGTAGTTCCATTATACCTTTTTGATTTTAATATTATCTCGCTTATTCTCTTTTAATCGGAATTCTCCTCCATAAAATGTATCCTCTTCAAAACATTGGCATTATTTTGTTCATTTATTTTCCAAATTAAATTAATTTTTTACTCAACGTGTCTCAGTAAGCTACTCTATTAGTTTTAATTCCTTTTCCATATTATTTAAATTCATTTTGATAATAGTGTGTATTTTATTCCCCATCAGTGAATGTTGTCCATTAATTTTATCTATTTCTTCAAAATATTTATAGTTCCTTAAAATTCTTTACGTTGTAAAGCTTTGTTTCCATTTTTTATATAAAGTTCATCTTTAACTTTTCTATTTCTTTTCCATTAGTTTCAAGGAGTTGCGAACAGTTTGTTTGTATTGTTTGGAATCTTTACACAAATAATTAATTGTCTACTATTCCTCTGTTGAGAAGAAACTTTTTTCCACTTTATTAGCAATATTTTTCCTTAATTTTCCTTTTATTATATTCAATTTTAACGACTTTTTACTGTCTCATTTTAGTCCAATTTTCTTTTGGATTTTCGCAAGTTTTTCCCTGAATTTGAGTGATTCATCTTACTTGAATGTTTTTCTGTTTTTAAAAAGCTTCATTTGGTTGGTGGCATTCTAATTTCTTTATTTTATTTTTCTTAATTTTAAAATTTCAATTTTATAATAATTAATTTTCTAATAATCTCTTGACATCCAATCTTTGAGGTTTATTGCAAGTTCATATGTCAAATCTAAATTGCTGAAGAATTTTTATAGCTTTAAAATTCTTCAGTATCTTCTTAACACACAGTTAGTGCTACTGATTCGTTTTAGAATATCTTATTTTTAGGTTTGTAAACGCTTAAATTGCTAGTATCACAGATAATTTTAGTTGTAATTAATCACTTAATAAATTAATTTTTTATAAGCTATAACTATTTCACTTGATTATAGATTGTACCTTAAATTGTATTCATTATTTTGTAAACATTAAATTTAACAGATAAATTGATTTTATTTATTGCTAAAATGATAATAATGAATTTCTGATTCAAGATTATT
>JAPDSC010057640.1:0-40460 GCA_026290005.1 Latrodectus geometricus
TATATATATATATATATACAGGGGTGCTCATAAATTGGGGGTTGATAGTACCTATCCATACAAGTAATAATTACATAATAACATAAAGTAACATTCCAATTTGACAGGCCGAAAAGAAAAAAGTAGAAACTCATCAAGAATCTACCTTAAGACAATTTCTACAGAGAAGAAGCATTTTGCTCTTATTAGTTAACGAAGAAAGCTAATCGGAGTAGACGTTGTTCTTTAAAAATACGGCGCAACATCATCACTTCAAGTATTATCTAGATAATATCGTCCGTAAAGTTTCTTGAGATCTGGGCAAATATCTTTGGTAATTAGCAGGTAAGCCCTTACATCATGCCAGACCTTTTGACCATATCTTCTTGGAACAAGTGAATCCAAGTTCATTGCAGACGATTAAACTCCCCGTCCAAAGAGACATGTGTTTTATGCATGATGGAGCCCCAGCACATTTTTACATCCGGCGCGTAATATTTTGAATGCCACATATCGCACATGATAGATTGGACTTAGCGAGCCTGTGGCTTGGCGTCATCACTCTTCGTATTTCAACACGCAGGACTTTTTCTTCTAAGGGATATCTTTAGTATACGAGAGGCCTGTGGACTCTGCTCAAGATCCCATTTCGAGAACTGTTGTTGCCACGGACACAATTAAAACGACATAAGGCATCTTCGATAGATTGCGCCGATCGTTCCTTCATGTGTCAACTGTGCAACGATACACGTGGTCGGCATCTTGAGTATTTGGTGTAAGATGTTCACTAAATAAATATGACTGCGAAACTTTTGGTATCACTCATTCGTTTACCCAACATTGTTGTAAGTTCAGGTGGGAAATCCTCTTTTGTGCCTCTGAGAGTGGAATGCGACTCTGCTTCTATGTAATTTATGCTGGTACGGGCAGGTGCTATCATCCATCTTAATTTAGAAAAACTATATATTAATAAAAATTATTAAACTAAATACACTGCTGATGACCGTAAAAGCAACACCCTGAAGGAAGCATGCAAATAACATGTAATTTAAAACATACATTAGGGAAGGTGAGATATGCAAATGATTAGAATTTCATCACAGGCGCAGATCAACTGCACCTATAGCGCCACTTCAAAGCGATATTTAAGGCTTGAAGATTGCGACGACTACAAGTTCGCTGATTGTATTTTCTTTGTGGTTTAAAAAAAAACACCAATGATGCCTTGTAGAAAGCAACTATCATTTTTTGATCAAATATCCGAGTTCGACAAAGGAATGATAGTGGCCTACAGAGATTGTGGATTATCTTTCAGGATCAATAGTTGGATAGTTGATCAGGAGAGTATGACGAACCGATGTGTTGGATAGCCACTACCTCACTACACCTCTTCATGTGATGACAGGCTAATTTCGCGTATGGCATTGACGGTGTGTTCAGCCACATCACGGACCATAGCACAACACATTCAGTCTGTAATGCATCATACAGTGTCTACGCGTACCATTCGACGCTGTTTACAGCAAAATTGTCTGTCCTCAAGACGTTCGTTGTTTCCTCTACCCTGGATTTAGAACAACAGACTTCTCCGCCACCAATGGTGCGATGAAAGAAGAATGTGGATGGCAGAATACAATGAAATTGTCTTTACTGACGAGTAATGCCTCTGTCTAAAAAACCATGAATGTCGCATTCGAGTCTCGAGACACCGTGTTAGAGAAGTGCTGAACAGCAACATAATTCATCACATTGGTCCTGCACCGGGAATTAAGGTATGGGGTAGTATTGGATATCCCTCACGTTAGGAGAGCACTCCTCTCGTACGCATTACCGGTACTTCAAACAGTCAACGCTGCATCTCCGAGGTGTTTGTGCCATTTATCGTTCCTTACCTTCAGGGGTTCCCTACAGCCATATTTCAACAGGATAATATGCAACCACATGTGTCGCGCATTGTCCAAATGTTCTTCGTCAATAGACAGATTCAATTGTTTCCCTGGCTGGCTCGCTCTCCTGTCCTCGCCGACTCGCTGCTGTACCCCAAGAACACGTCCAAAATCTCTTTGAATCAATGCCGAGGCGTGTAGCAGCGTTGATCTCAACAATGGCGGCTACTCTGGCAACTGGTTTTTGCAGGAGCCACACTTCACAGAAGTCTATAAATTCAATCATTTGATACTTGGTCAACAAGTTATCTACAAAATTAATTTTGTTGTGATATCTTTTGTCTTTATTGGTTTTGCGATTTGGGTGGCTAACAGTGTAGCTCTGAAACCATCTCCCTTTTGCCATATTTTTGCTATTCTTTGAGATTAATGTCATGAAACAAACACAAAGAGCAAAATATATTTTTCAATACAATTTAATTTTAAAAAAGTAATAAGACTTAATAGAGATAACTCTTTTTAATAAATTTTGCAATTGCATTAAATAAGACAATGAAATATACCTTATATTAATTTGTTAATTTTATGAATCTTCTATTTTAATGAACTTATTAAAATTTTACTTAAATAAATACAAATTACAATATATGAGATAAGTTATCTTCTTTTCCATAAAAGATCTTTACGACATTAAAAAATGTCAAACTTTCTACCCTTTTGTGTAAAATACAGCAAAAGATTGAAACCTTAATGTAGTGAAACTGCGGGGACTGTTTTGCAATAACAAAAAAAAATTTACATACATTAATTTAAAATTGCATTATGAATAATTCTACTCGTTTTGTTTTTTCTGGAAAAATTTTTCACAATGAAAGAATGAAAGAGACAAAAATATTATTTAGACATAATGAATCATGTATGCTTATATTTGTTGGTGAGTCGAATTACGGTTGGTGACCGAATTACGATTGGTGACCGAATTACGGCGTCTTTTACAAGTATAACTTTTAATTTTATTTATGTCTGCAAAGTCAATATTTTCTTTGAAGTTTATAATAATCATTAATTGTAGTAGAATTATTTTATTAAATTTTTAGCAGCTATGAGAATTTGATTGTCCCTGAATGGAGAAAAAAAAATTAATGATTGTTGAAGCACCAAAACTTTTATCTAATAGATGCTTAATGGCGATTTGTCTTAAATGGATAATACAGCAAGAGCACCAAATATTTTTCTCAGATGCAATTAAAAAAACGCAACACTCATAGTAATAGATTCCAAAGTCAAGCTCAAGAGTAACCAATGGAAACGATATTGTTAAAGATTCTAACATCTCAGCTAACATGGATCATACATCTGCCATATTTAAAATCTGCAAAATTTCCATTAAAAACTATATAGAAAAAAAAATCCTTTCTGTTATTAGATTTTTTAAGAGAAGTTTACTAACTTTATCACATCCACAAAATTAAGCAGTATTTCGTGTAATTTATCTTTCTTGTAAACATTGCATTTTAGCACATTTGTATGAACGATTTTTAAATTTAGCTAATAAATATTTGTAAAAGCAGTTTGTCACTTATTGGTTCAAATTGATGATAGTTCTAATTTAAGACCAGAGAAGTTCTCTTAGCGCTAGAGGAAATTAGTTACAGTCACAACGTCTAACAGACACTATGATATAAAAGGAATTGACCAAGTAAAGATTTGACTTGAGATTGAATTTTATGTCAGATATTTATGACCCAGGGAAAATTTTCGGACTCATGAAATATCTCCAAATTTAGAAATTTTGAAGAATTCCTGTTTAGACTCACATTTATTGTTGTAATTTTCTATAAAAAAATAAAACCTCGTTTTTTTAAAAAGTATATTGGAAATACATCACCATTTGTTTTATTTAAAATTACTGTATTTAAAGTAAAAGTATTTTAGATAACTTACTTAACTACAGCTTTCACAAAATCGGAAGAATCATTTTCTTGAGCATTGATATTCACTCCCAAAGCTGTTTCTTTAAAAGTAACGAAAAATTGTTTTTATAACTAAATTATTAAGTAGTAGATTATATTAAGATTCATATAAAAATTTTATTTCAGAAATATAACAGTCTTTCTTATTTATCCAAGAATTAACTACGAAATTCAAAATATATTGAAAAGAATTGTCATTGAAAAATCCACATCGTATTTTTGAAAGCCAACCTGATTAATATATAATCGGTATAACTAAAATTCTTATTCTATTTATCTGAATTTTTTATTTTGGGCTGAAATGAGAATGGCTGCATGGAACAGAGTTAAACTTAAATAAAGAGCTCTAATGCTGGCGAACTTAAAATAAAAACTTTTTTCTCAGTTCTAAATCTTTTTATTCGCGTATTTGAAATTAAAAAAATAAATGATGACATACTTTTTTTAAATTCTTATCAAATTTCTTTGGTCACAATGCAATTAAATTCAATGCAGAAGTGTTCCTCTTAGGAATTCTCAATTGAGGAAAAAGCTTTTAATTCATTTCTTCTTTTATAAATTGTGATCTATGTGTTATTATTTATGAAATTAAAAAATATATACTGCATTGGATATTTCCTTCTGCTTACATTTTCACAGTGTAATTTAAAATAAAATAATGAGCTATGCTACGTTTTAGGGAATGCAAATTTTCGATTTTTCTCAATGTCACCGGTCGAAAACCGGTGAAACACAGATGATAATAAGTGTTTAATATTTAATATCTTACTAATATATATATATATATATATATATATATATATATATATATATATATATATATATAAAATTCAAGCATTATACATCTTATTTCATTTGTTTTTAATCAATCACTATTCAGACACTATTTTGTGACATCAAATTGCATTGCTTTGAGAACCCATTTATTGAATTTTTTTGTTATGCCTATACTTTAATGTATAAAGAGTGATAAAGCATTATAAGAACTGAACCTTTCGTCAAGACTTTTCTTTTAAAATTTTTTGTGTTTATTTTCCTCGTTACTTTTTTATCCAAAGAAATGTCCTGCTTCTTTTTCCGCTGCATTAAATAAAAACTTATTTTTTCAATACTTGGTATTTTTGATATAAAACAGGAATAGTAGACTGTAACTCAGCTCTTTAGATATCCTCTTTCTACTGAAATTTATATTAACATGAAAAAAAAGGCCTTCACAGAATACTTTAAAGTTACACACATTCTAAAGTTAAAAAAATAATAAATTTGTATTAAATTTAGAAAGGAATAACTTATATATCATTGCAGGGAAAACTAATTTTCAGTTGATAAGAATCATATATGTATGGTTAATTATCAGAAAATTAAGATATTTTTTTTTAAGTTTAAAGTCTTATAAAAATTTTTGTCTTATCTTTGAGCAATAATTATCTGCCTAGGTATGGAATAGAAAAGATTCATTGTAAGTAGAAGATAACAGTCCACATCATCTCTACAGTTCATCAACTGTAATTGTGAATCAAATCCGTATTTTTCTAACAATTCATGCACTGAACTTTCTCCTGATATTAAATCTCATGAGAAATCAAAAGATATTGAATAGTATGATATGATGATGGAACAATGTAAAAAGTACTTGAGAAATCTGTGTTTATCTACCAAAACGTTTGGGCAAAGCATATAAAAGCAATGATCACACTTTAGTCAACATCTTATTTTAAAAACACAGTCATAAATGCTTAAAATTGATAAGGAGTGATCAGTATCTCATAAAAACATTTTTTCAATTCATACAATGTTTAATAATGACATAAAAATAAAATATTTGCTTCCCAATACTAATATTTAAATAATTTGAAACATTTTTACCAAAGCTAAGTTATTTTCATTTTTAGTAGAATATCAGGACACAATCAAAAAAGTAAAGTACATTAGCAATTATATTTAACTTCATATTTTGGTATTCACAAAAAAAAATGTATTACCAGATAATTTCTGAAACGTTTTTAACGTTTTTGTTTAAAGATTTAAATCATTCGGTAATGGAAATCTATTTTATCATAAGAATAAGAAAAGTTAATATTTCATTTAAATTATTTTCATAAATACAATAATATAAAATAGCACTAATATTTCGTAACTACATATTTGATATCAAAATGGCACTTACGGCAAATTATGTCTAAAGAACAAAGTTGTAATGGAGTCATGATATTTGTGAAATCCTTAGTGGTTTCTTTCTCTAAAATTTTCACTAGTTGCTGTGATTTCTCATTAACGAATGGTAAAAAATCTTTCAGTATACTGAAGTGGAATGCTGGAGTCAGTTGCTTTCGGCGAGATTTCCACTTTTTACCGTGACTAAAGTAACAAAAAGTCATCATATTATAATTGTTATTTAAATATGTGTGTCTGATAGTGTTATATATTAGATTCTTATATAATTAAAGAAAAGTTATTATATGTTAAATGCTAAAATGTTTGGTAATTTTAATACAAAAATATTATATTCGTATATAATGCAAAAAGTCATAAGATCGATTTCATGATATCTGACATGTGCTTGTGTATGCGTGTATATTTGAAGGGTAAAATAAGCAAAATGAAATTGGAAAGATTCCATGATGTCTGACATATGCTTGTGTATGCATGTATTTGAAGGATAAAACAAAACATCCACTCCTCACTAATAGTGTTAAACTAAACTCAGTGTCACGACAGAATACATGAGGGCAAGGCTTACAATGCAATATCAGTTTCCTTTGATTATCTTTGGTACGGTTAACCACAGCAATTAGTTTCCGAGCATCTTTGTTACTTAGTTTGATTGAACCACTGAAGGGATGAAAGGCTGATCGATCCTGACTAGCTCAAAGACTGAATATGCGCCATTAACGCACTTTGTGCTATCCTACGCTACCGGGCATCAAACAATAATATTGTAGCATTTAATTTAACAGTGTAGTTTTTGAACTTGCAATATCTATAAATCTAAACCAAATTTTTTTGTAAAAATACTGCATTAATTATATATATAAAAGTTCTCGAAAGTTCTAATAGAAAAGATTTGCTTATTAATTAGAAAAGACCAATCTATTGAGAAATTCCTATTTTTTTCTTGTTTGTTTGGTAATGTATAATTCACAAAATTCTATTTATCCTAAATTTCAAACCTCGAAAATATTAGAAATTAAAAAAGATAGAAAAAGCCCAAAATGATCAAGATAACAGTTTAAATCAATTCATAATATTTCTTTTATGACTAATGACAATCGCAAAAACAAGTTAAATTTATTAATATAAAAATGTGAGATAAAAAATATTTGTAATATACTTAAGCACTCTTTTAAACGGGCGGAAAAAGGAAAGTAATATTTGAAAATAATAAAATGCGGCTGATATTGGTGATGAAATCACATTTTCGAAACGGGTGTGGTAAATAATGACATTTACAATGCAGATTAAGAACTAGTTCAAGTCATATTGGTGTTGTAGACAGTTCAGTTTAATTTCAAAGAAATTAAGACGGACCAGCTATTTTAGACAACAGCAATAGTTATTTAACAGGTAACAATCATTAACACAGGAATTATACTGAATTATAGTGGGAGTCTTTACGCGTGATATTTACCCACGTCCTTCCTGGTTCGCATACAAGTGCAATCTGGAGTTATAATATTGAGCTCAGGGGCAGTTTGCGCGCATGCGTCAACATCTTGTAATGTTCACATGCAAGAACATGACATGAACATGAAATAAATCTTGACATAAATTGAATATAACCTACAAGAATTTGACAGGAATAATTTAAAAAAGATTCTATATATATATATATATATATATATATAAATATATATATATATATATATATATGTAAATATATATTTATATATATATCTATATATATATATATATATATATACATGAATGAAATAATAATACAATAAAGGGGCAATATTATATGAAATAATATGTAAATAACCAAGAATTTAATGGAAGTTTACAATTTTATACATTTTCTATTGGTAAAACAGCTATTTTAGTAATTGCTCTTTTAAATTCATCCACTTTAGTGCGAACTGTTTTACTACACGCACTCTCTCATTCTTTCCACGGTATACCCCTGTAGTTCAGCCGAAAATGCAGGTATTCAAAGGTAAACAATATTCCTTGATTAATACCATTTGACCTATCATTAAATTATTTTTTGTAAACATCCATTTGGATCTAGCTTGTAATATGTTTAAATAATCAGTCTTCCATTTTTCTCAAATAAGTTGCACAACTTTTGTCGATTTTTGCCACCGACTTGAGCGACTGTCATTTATATCAGTTAAAAGAGATTCAAATATCGATGTTATCGGTCTTCGTATTTAAAAATGACCCGGTGTTAAACACCAAGCATATCAAAATCATCACTAAAAGGACAAAGGACATTTCAAATTTCCAACTATTTTAATAATTATAGTTTCCATTTCCTCATTAGTGTAATGAAAACTACCAATAACTCTTTTGAGATGTTGTTTAAAATATTTCACGCCAGCCTCGATTGAACATATTTCACGCCAGATGATTTCGGAGGAATAAAATTCCAATCTATATTTTCAGAAGTAAAGTAATTAACCAAATTCTCATCAGGAAATTTATTTGGTTAGATGAAATTCTTTAATTTAGAATTTGATGCAACAAAATTAGTGGCATTGTCCTCATAAATTTTAGAACATTTTGCCCCACCTATTCATAAATCGTTTCAATGTGGCAATCATTGAGTCGAAGGCAAATCTGACAATTGTTCAAGATGCTTTACCTTTTATATTTAACTAAGAAAGGTCCACTAAATCAAGGCCCATAATAATAAATGGGGGAGATACACTGACTCGCTTTTTGGATAAATCACCCATAATCTGGGAGGAAAGAATAGGTTGGGATCTAAAACATATAACACATTGATGAACATTTCGACATGCAAGACTGTGGCCACCAATAAGCCAAAATTTCTTTCATACTGCATTTAGTAATCCTTGAGGGCCTACATGAAATGATATCTTATGTAAACTTTTCAAATAAATTATACTTAATTTAGAACCTTTTGATAAAATAGGAGGATACTACTGATCGTACGGTATAGAAGCATTTTCTAATCTACTACCCACTCACAATATACCTTCATCACCTGCAAAAGGAACCAAATTAGAAACATTATTTATAAGTCTATTTTTTATTACCAAGGACCTTTGAGCTTGTTTAATTAGAACGATTTCCGCATACTTTACTTCGCGAAGGGTTAAAGGGCCAACTTTCTTCTCTTTGCGACTACAGTTAAAAATCTGAAAATATAAGACAAAATATGATGAATTTTAAAATAATTATAAGAATCTTCTAAGAGTTTACCGATTATAATCCCAGAATCATTAGTCAATAAAACAGTGTCAATAATGTCCTCAGACGGTTAAGTCCGTTTTGTTTCTCTTAGTATTGTTTCCCTGTCACTTTCTGCAAAGCAATTAATTTCAGGAACTAAGGACTGTGAAGTCTCTGAAAATTCTGATTACATCAAAACTTCAGTTACAGTCCACTACCTGGAACTATCAACCACGAGAGAGATCAGCAGGATTATCTTTACCTGCACAATGATGCCTAGAATCCGGATCCGTCAAAGATGTTATTTAATAGACTCTATTTGACATTGTTTACAATTGTTTACATCGGGATGTTTTATCCTTGATCCAAAAAAAAAGAGTAATTTTAAAATCAGTCCAGTGATACTCAACAGTAGATCTTTTAAGTTTTATTATCTTTTCACTTTCGACTTTAAATAAGCAGCAAGTATAGCTCCCAACAACTCTAATCGTGGTAAAGCCCAATGATGCTACACGACTTTTCGAAGTTAAAAGTTTTACTTATGTTCCATGCTTTGTTTTAAATTTCAAATAAATAACTGCTCCATATGCTTGTTTACTGGGTTCACAAAAACTTTAATTCTATGATATCTTGTTTGGAAACAGAATCAAGAACAAGTCTGGATATTCTGAGATTTTCTAGAAGGGGTAGTTCTTCACTCCATTTTTTCCATTTCTATTCAATATTTAATGACAGGGGATCATCCCAGGGAATTTTTTCCTTCCATAATTCTTGTATAAGGCAGTTCATTCTTATGGTCAAACTTAAAACTAAGGAGATCAAAAATTTTTTCTACAGCCTGATGTTTGAAGCATTTTGTATTTTTGTTCAAAGAGACGAATTCCAGAAAATGTTTAGCATCTATAGTAGTTATCTTTACGAATGTTCCAAGAGAGTCCAAACTGACAATTGTATTTTCAGGATAAGTATCTAATTTATCCTGTCTATTGATTCATCAATTCGGCATCATTACTGATCCATTCTCTGAGAACCATTCCAGCAGCTTCCATAATTTTATTTGCACTTGGTGATGTTTCAATTGATTCTTCAAAATTGTTGCCGCCAGATATGAGATCGTCACATAAAATTTTTTATCCAATAATTGAACGATGCCAGGATAAATATATTTCTATATGATATCTGATAGTACTGATACTGTAATAACCAACTGCATGCAATTTTATTTTCGTTTACTACACCAATTGCATGCAATTTTAGCATTGGTATTTTTCAGGTGTTGCCTTTGAAGCATTGATTTTGATGTTGAAGATGTATCTTGTACAAGTAAATTCTTTGTCCTCGAAAATGTCGATAGTAACAGAAATGGTTTAGTTGAACATGCATGATAATAATTTTAGCATCGCCCATGATGCAGTTTATATTATTTTCACAACGTGAATCTGAAATTAATTAAACAAAGTCTTGAAAATGAAGGGAAAATAATGCATTTCTTTTCCCCAACCTAATGTAATGACTTAAACGTTTTATTTATTTATTTTATTTATTTACCTAGAAGATTAATATATTAATTTAATGTTTATTTTTATGAATGTTAGGGAATAAATTTCTGCCGTAAAATTACTTCTACGTAAATAAAAATGCTTCTTTTATTGATAAATTAACAAACACTCCTATTGCACTTCATCAAAAGATACACTTTATGCTAAAACTTGGCCATCATTTTCTACATTTGTTTTATGATTCCCTGTTTAAAGCACTCAGGTGAATGATTCACTTTTTAACTTGGCAACTCTAATTGTTGATTAAATATTCTTCGCTGCAGAAAGAAAATTTTCTCGATTAGAAAATTACATATTTAAATTTGCCCTTAAAAATCACACTTTTGAGATATTTTCTAATAAATTTCTATTTTTATTTAAGAAAAAAATAAGAAAATTATATATATTTAACAAAATAGTGAACAATGTTTTATTCCCAAAAAACTTTAAAAAATCCTTTGAAAAATTTATCAAATATAAAAAGGGAACTTTTACCTTGTGATAAGTCCTGTCCCAAGCCAAAAATGACCCCATTTATACATCACGGCTTTTTCCATTGCCTTTGTTCCGTTTAATAATTCCTGAAATTAATACAAAATTTCTATATACATTGATTTTTAAAATGGAAAAGCTGATCAACAAATAAACCGAAGTGTTTGTAAAAGTAGTTTGGTAAAGTTTTGCAAATAATTAAAACATTTGACACCAAATTGTGTTATCAAACAAGATCTCACTTGTAATAAAAGCTATTCAAATGGCATTTAAGAGCTGCTGTGTTCTATTTTGGATATAGAATATCGAAATTTGCAATTTTTTAAACTATTGATATGAAGGAAGCATCACAGAGTTATGTAATGTTAATAGTTGTTTGAAGTTAAAGGGATAAAATAGTTTGTCTAGACCAATTGGATGGTCTATTAGGCAAAAATACAAACGGATCAACACCTTGTACAAATTTAGATATTTCGAGTATTGAACTCCCAGAATTTATACAGTTAGCAAATTCCATACTTTATTGCACGGGTAAAATACATGCTTCGATAAATCAGATTTATCTTTAAAAATGAGATTACTTGCGATTTATCACATTAACGAAAATTTAATTTTACAAAACTCAAAATTCGGATGGATAGTAATCGGTAAATTAAAGGAAATTCAACCATGCAACAAAAATATTTGTAATCTAGTTAATGAGTTTCAGTCAATAGAAGATAATATTAAACAATTTTTTTTATCTTGAATTTTTGGGAATAAAAAATTACCCCATTACACGTGATAAAGATAATGCAATGAAAATTTACAAAAACAGTTGAAGATGGTCGTTATGTAGTTAAATTTCCGTGAAGGAAATATTGGACAAAACTGAACAATTATCATGTAGCTAAACGACGTCTTTTTAACTTAATAAAGAAACTTTATAGTAAACCAGAGCTGTATTTACAATATAAAGAGATTATCGAGGAGTATTTAAGATTAGGTGTTTTCGAAAGGGGTTGAGGAAGAAAGTGAGCTTCTGGACTGTGACCAACTTACTACTTACCTCTGACAACTATAATAAAAGTAGAAAGTTTGACCACTAAAACTAGGATAGTGTTTGATGCAAGTTCATATCTAAGCAATATGATTTCTCTTAACTACTATTTCTATAACACAGGACTTAACTAAAAAACCTAAATTTACTTGAATTGTTAATTAAGTTCAGACTATAGAAAATCGTTGTCGTAGCTGCCATAGAAAAGACATTTGTTCAAATAGCTATTGTAGATGTGATCAAAAGGATGCAGTTCACTGCTTGTGGTTCGAAAAACAACTGACTAAAACCAAATATTTAAATTTATCGTTTCAAAATAATCGTTTTAAAATAAAATTAATAAAAATCTACAATAGGTGCGTCGTACTTTAAATTACTTACAACACTACAAACATTTGAATTTATGGACTAACAGATGTAAATTTAAATAATCAATTATTGTATACAGGGATTTAAAGCTGTGAAATACATAACATTTCTAAGCAAAATTATAATTATTCTTAAATACAATTACTTATTAAATTTCAATATTTAGTAAATTTCTTTTGAATGTATGTCAGAATTTTTTTCAAATTTCATGATTTAAATGATAAGAATATAAATTCAGAAGTTACATAGTGTTGCATAGTTACTCTAATTTTTTGATTTATACATATTGTTTTAGGTTATATTTTACAGCATTTGTATGGTTGATTCTTGCATTTTTTTATTTCCAAATTTGATACCTACAACGTAATGCATACGACTGTAAAATGTACATTTTGTGGAACACTGATTTGCATGTGATTGCGGATCAGCGAAAGGATCCAAACTTCGGTATTCAATAGCGTATTGACTTGCTTACTAATCGTGATTGTGACGGAGATTTTCTGGGATAATGAACCATTTTATTTGTGCTTCGAGACATCCTCAGTGCTTACAGGTATGTGAACGAAATTTTGCAATTGGTGATATTGTCTTAGAGATTTGCCAAGACAGCACTGCTTTCTATTGAAAGTCTTCAGTCATTTGTTTCATAAAGTACTGAATATGAATGAATCCGCATGAATTATTAAGATCTTTTGCCAACGAATATACCAGGTCAATTCTAGCTTCGAATAAGAAAAGATTAAAACATTTGTTGTATTCGAAACATGTACCTAATACCCAGGTCTACCACCAGATTAATTTACAAACTCTGATTTACAGTAATTTCCAGTAGCAATAAATTTTTAATCAGGTATTCGAGGCATGTTGTACTTATCGAAATATTTTGCGAATCGGATAAGACAGGCCCAGTTCTGTTTTCAACTAAGAAAACATTCAAGTAATTGTTTTATCGAGATATTCGTAGGCTACGCCAAATATCTAAGATTTTCGATAATCAAATATGTTTGAAACATATGAAGCAGACAAATTCAGACATTTTTAAATATATCCAAACTTGTTGAACTGTAACTGCGTTTATGATACTGTATGCTTTAATCAGATATCATCGAATATTAGACTCCCTTTTCCACTGAGCATTTATTCAAATGTATTGTAACGCCTAAAGGATATTTTAATAACCATGTAAAATCACATAATTTTTTACACTTAAAATACAAAGTGTTTCTTTTCATGTTTTGCTCATTCGTTGATTTATTGAAACACTAAAATCTTGTTAAGCTCCACGATAATAAAACAACGTTTTTTATCAGCAATCCGCATTTATTATTTAAGACCAGGATATTCTATGAAAAGTTATTATATTTTAAATTATTTTTATTGGATTTAAAATAAAATGATTTTCATCTGTATTAAATATATTCCTTCAGAAAATATCATATTCTTAATAAGAATCAATTATAAAAGAAAATATTTAAAAATAGAGAAATGTTACATTTTTTTATATTAAATTTAAATATTCACACAAATTTATTCTTCAATTCATTGAATTTCAATAACAGCTTATCGCAACATCGAAACTTGTTATTTAAAAGAACGTTGAACCAAAAACTTTTCCAGCCTTTTTGTATAATTTTCGGTGTAGAATTTTAAATCTTTACACACGTAGTTCAATATAAATATAGCATATATAACATAAGTTAAATGATTTACTAAGTGAATATTTACAAAATTGTTGAAATTAGTTTTGTTTTTGTTTGTATAAAAAAAAATTAAAATTTTCACGTTTCAGTGCATTTCGCTGGTACTGTGCAATTTTAATAACCTCGCTTTAATTAATAATCTATTCTTACTTGATAAGTTTGTGTCCCTTTGAGGCAAAATATGACTGGTTCAATTTTTTTTCTTTTCATTTTTACCTTTTTAAAAAAATTAATAAAAAATGAACATTTTTTTCTACATTTCACAACATAGCATACCACAGATAACTCTGTCTGATTTAACCAATCATAAAATAAATGAATTACAATTAACTTGTTTTTAGGAATTTTTTTTTAAGAGAAATGTTTTACCGTGACTTCAGTGGAGTGAATACTCTAAAAATAGAGTATATGAGAATATTATCCATGCAATAATCAGCGTGCACCGACTATTAATTTCTGCTCAAAAATTTAAAAAACTATAAATTATTATACTTACCTCTACTGCTTCTGGTGAATTCAGAATTATCAGAGGAAAAATGCCAATCCAGGCGGATATTACGTGTTCCTTTTTAAAGAGATAGCAGTACGATTTGCAAAATTCCAGTGCATCTATAAAAAGCACATTAATTTAAAGTTAAGTAATTATAACGTTTTAATGACCTGAAATGTAATTGCGTTTTGAGATTGAAATTATTAGGTAAAAAAATAAATTTTAAATAAATAATGGCACCATTAGAAGATTCGTTCCATTACAATTTTATTCCGATACTTAAGAAAATATTGAACCAAAAGTTTTCGAGCAATTATATATATAAATTTTCAAAGTAGAATTTTAAATATTTATTGAAGAATTTTTTCATTTATATACAATTAAAGTTCAGGAATTTACATTAGTTCTTTTTAATAGTAATAATACGTTTACAATGTTAGGAAAAAAAGTAAAATAAACTTTTATGTCAAATTTAAACATTCGCAAGGTAAAGATAAAGTTCTAAGATATTTTTGTTTGTGTTAGGTATTCAACCTTCCACTGTGTTTAGTTTCCAATTATGCTTGGTACTCATAACTAGAAGAGTTTCTTGAGTTATAGATACGCGTTTAATCTGGGTAAAAATTTGAACTAATAAGCATATGGTAAGTAGTTGTAAAATGAAAACTTATAGAATCATTATAAAATGATTTCAAATGAGTGCATCAAATCAGGTGCATTCAATTATTGACAGTAATAAAAAGTCAGATCGTATTTTTAGTAACAAAAAAATTTGAATTATTGTTTAGCAATTTATTCAAAGTTCTTATCTGCATAATGTCATTTATATTTTTAAGCTAATACTTAGTAATAATATAATTATTTCAAAGAAATTTTCATATTATTTGATATATTTTAAGCAATTTATGAACTGTTAAAATAACATCACAATCAATTTTGACACTAATTTTGACTTGAAAAATGACTTCAAAAATAAATAATTGCTCAGCAACACCGTAAGTAGCAGACAAGTGTCACCATGTTCAAATTAAAAACTACAAAATAATTAAATAAGCTTACATTTCCTATATCTATTAAAAATTCAAGATATATATATATTCCTTTCAGCAAGGTAATAAAAATGGTTTTTAAATTGTCTTTTAAATAAGCTCTTAAAAAATTAAAATTTTTTAGATAAAGAAATTCACTGTATTTTTAATTTAAATTTATCATGAAACAATTTTTCAATAAATATTTTGTTACCTTTGGTAGCTTTGATACATTCTGGTTAGTTTTTTTTATCAATTTTTGGAATTTCTGGTAAATATTATTATTTACAAAAAAAATATGGCAGTTTTACCTGAGTGATTTCAGTCATAATTTTTAAATATAAAGGATACTTTTATCTTTGAGAATTCTTCTAATTAATATAATTTTAAAGATTCAAAGAGTATCAACAAAATATATAAATCAGCAAAGTATTGTGTTTCTAATGGATTAATTTAAAACTATTTAAATGTTAAGGTTAATTTCAACAAAGTTTTTACTAATTGAAAAGTACGCATTTTTCTGTTAAAACTATAATAAATATATTATATATTTATTGTAAAAAAGGATATATATTGAGAAGTACTTGGTTAAAATAAGCGCTATAATAAATTTTTTAACAGAAGTTATTTTTTTATTATATATCAGAATTTTCATAATTTTCAAATAAACATTCTAGGTTGAATTTTATATTCATTTAATAGTTATTTTATTCAATACAAATTATCTATAAAAATTTTAAATATATTAATGAATTTTGTAAATAATCAAAATTTAGGCAAGATATGATGTATATGTATGTAACAAATTTACGTATTGAATACATATGTCAGATAAAATTTTTACCAAGAAGAAATAAAATTTTTATATAAAATAATTTTTTTACTGAAAAGTTGCATATCTTTGTATTGAAGATCTTACATTAGAGTATTCTATCAATCAAATCTCGTATTTCAGAATTAATAAAGGAATTGCAATTATAAGTAAACTACTAAGTATCTTTATTTTTTGATAAAGAGATAATGATTAATAAGGCATTATAAATAATATTTCTTGCTACTAATATTGAAGTCATTTAGTTAACAGTTGGTAAAAACAAAACAATATACTTACATGTTGTTTTAGAATATCCATTCCATCCTGTTTTACTGTGACTAAAAGGAAAGTAACTCAAATGCCCTAATACATTTGTGAACCTTAATTTCAGAGAAGGTACAACTTTAGAATATTTCTGCCTTTTAATGAGAAATTTAAACAGATTATAAAGTGAAAAGATTAAAATTATTAAAATAAAAATTTTACAAAATTGAAAAATATTTAGCACCATATCTAAAGTATTACAGGAGGACTATGTGTCCAATATGAATTTATGCAAATCTTTTTTCTGAGTTAAAATATAATTATAATTTCTATTATCGCAAATATAATATATTTATGCTTGAGTAGGACCTAACAATTATTCAGTATCATTAAATGCTACTTTAACGTAATTTGCATCAATATTACATTACAAATTGCTTCCTCTAAATATATAGTGATCCATAATATTTCGACTCATGATGGTTTATTAATTGTATAACACACATAAAAGGCAACGCTTTGATTTTTCAGGGATTTATTTTTAAAAGTGAAATAGAATCGCAGAAATTGAATGGAAAATCATTGACGATATAGAAATCAGAAATATTCAATAAATTTAGAAGAAAACTTTTAAGTAAAATGATGTATTTTTACTACAGATGCAGGATCTCAACTGTATATATGAATACATTTGAACTTAGGCTATGAGTAACTATTTCCTCATCAGTATTGACAGCGATCGATGGCATTAAATGCATTTCTTTAAAATCTTTGTTCAGGTGAGAAGATGCAAACGTTGATTTCTATAAATATTTTTCATATTTCGGCTATTAAGTATAAGTAAAATATTCTTTAGTGTGCCCTTGTGCAATGTAATCAAATTGATTACATTGCACAAGGGCACACTAAAGAATTGATTACATTGCACAAGGTTAAAAGATTGATTATTTACAACGTAAATAAGTTGTGTTTTAATAACTGTATCAAATTGATGTATGTATCTTTTAGTTGATTAGATCAGTTAGTTTAAAGTAACTATTATTTTTAATCAGAAACAAATGTCACAAATTCAGTACTTGAAAATATTTAATTTTTTACACAGTTAAAAATTATGAATTTGTTTTATAATGGAGATTTTAGTTGAATTTAAATCTTATTTATTGTGTTTACTTTCTTTAGATTAAGGTTTCGTTAATGTTATATTCATATATATTTTTTATTTTGACATTATATTAAATATTTAATATGAAAGGAATAAAAATACTATCGGTTGGTTATCCAACAGCCTAAAGGTAACATGAAAATCATGTGAAATTTACTCCATGAGTTTGAGAAAAAGAGATGATGTAAACATACATCAAGATATACTTTATGGTCAGTTGCAAGCAATATATAAAGTCAGAACTGAGAAAGAAAAAGCTAATTTGAATTATAGCAATTTTTTTTAGTAAACCGTTTTACTATTAGTAATCTAACTGGAGTCGCGAAAGTTGGCTGGCGAAGTAAATTCTAACACAAGCGCACTAAGCAATATATTCTTGCTGAGATTCAATGCACTCTGATTGTTTGGTGATACAAATAATTCTATAAATCTATCTAGCTAGCATTTATATCTTCAATTAAAGTATAGTGAAACTTTCGTACGTGCAATCCATATGTTCTCTTTTAATCAAAAATTAAGTGTTATAGAAGCTTATTTTAAATACATATTTCATTTACGTGACTTACGTTAGAAAGTGTCATTCATAAGCATAACAAAATATGAAATACGCAAATTAATTCATCTTGATTATGTATTTGCATTCTACATACACTAGTTGTCATAAATTAAGGAAAAATCACAAAATTGACAATAATGCAAAATTATTGCTATTTTTGTCATACGTTATTATTGTCATACGTTATGTGTCTAGTTTAAGGATATCTATGCAAATTATACAGCATAAAAGAAGGTACAAAATAGCAGTAAGGAAAATCACTAGAAAATAATAATGTTATAATAATTAGCATATGTATACAATGAATAAATAGAAGTGTAGATGTTGGAAAAGCACCTTTAATATGTAGTATGATCGCTCCGAGAACCCATACACAACAAATGCAGTGCTGTGTGATGCTAAAATTTATGTGACATATTTATTCTATAGGAAGTGCGAGCTATTACTCTTCTAAAGAAGTTGAAAGCCTGGCTAGGGTCAGAGGAGAAATATTGAAATCAGCTACACGTTGTATTAAAGCTTCCGAAAGATGCTCGATTGGATTACCACGTTGTCATCTCTATCAGCTTTAAGATTTCTTCAGAAAAAGACTTCAGAAATTTGGACGTCCACACAAAGACATGCACTCCAAACACAGACGCTGCCTGATCCGTGTGTATCTCTTTCACGGTCAATTGATGGAAATAAACGAAATCTTCGTCCTCTTCAAATGAAACGGTACTTACAATCGCTTTCAAAGTTAAACCTAAACATGTTCTTATAGGGAACATCCCTCCATTGATCAGCGTTCGGTGGATATGTTGAGTTGCCCATTCACCCGTTTCGCCTATGTCATGATATGAGCGGATATAATTGACTGGTCGCCTCGCATAAAGACCATTGTTGTAGCACGAGATAAAATATGGCTATTGGTTTGACATAATAAGTCAGTGCGAGCTTCTGGTTTCTTTAAAGTGTTTTATTCAACAGCAACAACAAGACTAGAGAAAAAGCTAGAAGTACAGTATTATGAAGAAATGGAATCACGTGACCTAACACAGCGCCATCTATAGGAAATGAATGTTAATTAGCTTAAGTGGAAGGAAGAAGATGCAACATCCTCCAACCGCAAAAGGATAAAATTTTAATCTAGCTAAAATTTCAAGTTAAAAATTGAACATTAAAAATTTTAATCTAGCTAAAATTTCAAGTTAAAAATTCAACATTAAAAATTCAAATGAAATTAGCTTGTTACAAATACATAAAGCATCTAAACATGTGCTAAGGAAAAAAGCATTAATGAAGACCAATACAAAATTGATATTACAATTTAACAGGTTTGGCAGTTCTCAGAGTTTTACTTAAAATACCCGATGTTTCCAAACGAAACAATCTTTGAAATGGTCGAACCACCTCACCATTTTCAGTTTTGACCTTTGCAACCTTTATAGATTTCAATGATTTTAGCTAAAGGCCAATCAACACGTTTCTTACCATCAGAGCTGATTAATACCATATCTCCCACCTTAAGTGGGGTTTCATGGACGTGTCTGGAATGTTTAAGGAGAGAAATATATTCCTTTTGAAAACGCGTCTTAAGCTTTTGTTTAACGGACTGGAGGTGTTTCGCACGTTTGCGTAGGTTCAGCACATTCTGTTCAAGATCCTCGACTCTGAATTCAGTCTGATCCTGTAAAAAGAGAGAAGGTGTTAGTGGCACAAGATCTGATGGCTCTTCGGAGAGGTAAGTAAGAGGTCTGCTGTTGAGGATGGCTTCACACTCACACACAACAGTATACAGTTCTTCGTAGCAAAGACTCGCTTTTCCCAAATTCCGTCTCAACAATTCCTTCAACATTCTTACCACTCTTTCCCACCAACCTCCCCACCAAGCGGCAGTAGGTGGATTAAAATGCCAGGAGATCTTTTTCAAATCTGAATGAGACACAACTTTACTCCAATCGATATTTTTGAACTCGTTGTTTGCACCGATGAAATTGGTTCCATTATCAGAGTAGATTGTTTTCACTCGCCCTCGACGCGAGATGAATCGTCTCAAAGCAAGAAGAAAACTTTGTGTCGAAATGTCCGAGACAAGCTCGAAATGCACCGCACGGTACACTGCACACGTGAAGATAGCAATCCAAACTTTATCACGATTTCGAAGAACCAAGGGAACTGCTAGGTCTACTCCAGTTGTTTCGAAGACGGCCGACATTCGTACACGTTCTTCAGGAAGAGGAGCAAACATTGTAGTAGCAGGTTTGGACTTAAATCTTTGGCAAATTATGCATTTGGATACAACTGAACGAACAGTTTTCCTAGATCGCAAGATCCAGTATCTCTCACGAAGGATTGTGACTAGAGTTTGTACACCTGCGTGACTGAAGGTTCGATGAGTTTCCTCTATGAGTTTGGAAACAAGCTCATGCTTGTCTGGCAGCAGGATAGGACGCCTGAAAAAGTCATCACCTGTGAAGATTAATTTTGTCTCTACTCTAAGAATACCATTGGAGTCCTGGTATATGACAAAGTTAGGAGGAATTAATTTGCGGTTTTTTCCGAATGTCTGTCTTTGTATATATATGAATATTTCAAGCTCAGATTGGGCGATCTCTTCATTTGCTAAGTTCCCCTTTAAGATGGTTTCACTACGATTATTTATTAAAGATTTAGCATTAGAAATAAAACGTTTTACATAAGCCAGAATTCTAGCAATTGTAGAAAATTTTGAAACTCTTTTAGTCCAATCAAAGAAATTGGATGCGGAGTTATTTAAGGAGATACTTGACGTAACAGTAGGTTTTAACTCAGTGGTTGCCAGTTCCAATGCATCGGAAAAATCACAGTTTTCAGTTTTTGGCCAAGAGTCTCGATTTTCTAACCATTTGGGACCCTCCCACCAACGAAGACAAAAGAGAGTTTGGGCGTTGCATCCACGAGACGCAATGTCTGCTGCATTCATTTGAGATGGTACGTAATACCAATCATCTTTTGAAGAACTCGAATGAATTTCCTTTATTCGATTGTTCACAAAGGTTTTCCATGTTCCGGTATTCTTTATCCAACAAAGAACCACTTTCGAGTCAGTCCAGTAGAAGGTTGGGATACCAGAGATGTTCAAGGAAGTTTTGACTGTCTGGACCAAACGAGTACCAATTAAAGCAGCAAGGAGCTCTAGTTTTGGTGTAGACATTTCAGTTTTGATTTTAGTGATGGGATCCTTTCTTAGAGGAGCGACACGTGATTTTGCCTGAACTAATCTAATTATAACTTCATTTTCGCATTCGATACGCAAAAACACGCACGCTGCAAATGCCCTCCCACTAGCATCGCTAAACATGTGAATGGTAGTAGTTGACTCAGCAATTAATCCCCCGAAATAACGCGGAATTTGAATAAATTTCAAAAAACCCAAGTTAGAAAGCCAAATTTTAAATTCCTCTACAATTTCAGAGGGAAGTTTATGATCCCATCCCAGCTTATCGTTTTTCCACGCTTTTTGCATTAGAAGCTTTGGAATGAGTGTTACGGGTGCGGTAAAACCGATTGGATCGAATTTTTTTTGCGAAATCGACAAAAGTTGCCTTTTTGTACATTTATCATTAATTTCAGTTGTGATGCAGTTAACATCACACGCAATTGTATCTGAATCGGGATACCATAAAAGACCAAGTACAGGAGAATATCTACAGTCACTTAAATCCCGATTTTCACTTTGAGAAGAAAAAACCCATCCCGTAAGCTCAAAACCAGCTTGGGACATTACTTGACAAGCCGTCTTTGAAAATTTTTCCGACTCGAGATTGTTTTCGACGCTTGTCACTACGTTGTCAACGTAAAATGCATCTTTCAATTTTAGAGCGATATCATTCCCATTTTCTTTCATTTTGTCTAGGTGGTGATAAATTGTTGCCATAAGCAAAAATGGACTTGATGAAAGGCCAAATACCACTCTACAATGTCTGTAGATTTTAATTTTGCGTTTTTCAAAGTCTTCCCACCAAAGAAAGCGAAGAAAATTTCTGTCGGAAGGAGATACGCTTATTTGAAGAAATGCTTTGCTTATGTCAGAAATCACGCCAATTTTATTCTTGCGAAATCTATTTAAAATATTGGGAATCATTTCAATATAATTCGGACCTGTAGCTAAACATTGATTCAAGGAAACGGCATTTTCATCTCTGGACGAAGCATCGAACACGGGCCGTATTTTAGTTGTTAAACTAGATTCCTTAAAAACAGCTCTGTGAGGGAGGTACCTGCATGTCATTTCATTTTCGTTAACTGACACTAGTTCTATGATCCCCTTTTGTTCCCATTCCTTAAAAACGTTGTCATAAGACTCAAATTTTCCATTCGTGATAAGTTTAGAAGTCATGGAGCCTAAACGTCTCTCCGAATGATCTCTCAAATCTCTTAAGTTAGGATGACCTTCAATCCATGGAAGATTTACTTCGTACCTACCATCACGAAATTTAACAGTTTTTTCGAAAAAAGACAAAGTTTCACTATCGATTTCTGTTTTTGTTTTATTTTCTACGGGATCTCTAATACCAAGAATACCCAATGACCAAAGGTCGCAAATTTTGCTACCACTATGCAGCGAAATTATGGGCATAGCATGAGTAGAACTAGTTTTAGAGGATTCTGATTTCCCCATTACTACCCATCCTAAGTACGTTTGGACAGCGGTTAAACCATTGGGCTGTTGACTGATACAACCAGTCAAAAGTTTTCCTAAATAATCAGCACCAATAAGGACCGATATATCAGAATTATCATTTTCACTATCGGATAAATAAATACCAAGTTTAGTGAAGCATTTAGTATCAATTTTACTTATTTTAGGAACGGTACCACAAATAGTTTCTTTGTCCAACAATACTACTTCATACGAAAAGTTTCCGCGTATTTCCTGAAGCTCACACTTTAAAGCTGAATGCTTAATTTTTTCCGTTTCAATACCGCCAAATAAACTATGCGTTAGAAACTCAGAATGGTCATGTTTTAAGTTTAAATACTCTGCAACATCACGAGCTATATAAGAACGCTGCGACGCCGAATCGAATAAACAACGAACAATTTTTGACCTGGAAGGGCCTGACACTCTTATTTGAAGTGTTTGTAATAAAACATCCGCTGAATGAGACGAGCTATGACTCACGACACTATTTGTCTCAATTTTGTTAATACATGCAACAGATTCTTCCCCTTTGCTTAAATTGGGGCATAATATCGGATAATGTTTTTTAATACAGACTATGCATCGAAGGCTCATTGTACATTTATCAGCGCGGCAATTAATTCTTAAACAAGATAAACATCTCTTTGCCCTGAGTACCTTGTCCCTTCTTTCCTTTAATGTAAACTTTTGAGTGGTGAAGCAGTCACTACTTCTATGCGTGGGCTTATCGCAGAATAAGCAATATAACTCAGCCCTGTTACGTCTATCATAGCCTCTTCGGGCATCTGTTTTAGTTTGAGTTGTTAATGCAGCTGCAGTCGGAACAAGAGGCGCCGAATTTATTTTACGATCGGATTCAGTTTTATTTATTTTATCTACTTTGGTTTTATCCATTGAGCAAAAACCCTTAGCTATTCGAATCCGTTCACTGCCTATTACTTCATTCCGAAAAAACTGCATGAGTAGTTCAAGGTCATTATTCATATTTCCTGATCGGGAAGTTGAATTCCTCTCTCTCCCCCATGCAATCAAAATATTTTCAGGAATAGAAGCTTCAACTAGTGGGTAAAGCATGCATGCGTATTTTTCTTTAGTTACACCCAAATTTTCTAAACAGCGCAAATGCGCATCTAATTGATCTACTAAGTTAATGAAAGGCATATTCTGCGATTGATTTAAAATAAGTTTTAACAGTTCGCGTACATACAATTCAATTAACATTTTATCATCAGCAAAACGCGCTTTTAAATGTTTAATTACAGATTTATATTCATTTTTAGAAACTTGATACGATTGAACAAAATCGAAAGCCTTACCCTCGGTTGTCTGCATCAGATAGGCAAATTTAATGTCGTCCTCCAATTTAGGATCATCATCAATTTTTTGGAACATGGTCCAAAAAGAAAACCAATTCTTGGGATTACCGTCAAAAGTTGAAAGTTCCAGTTTAGGCAAATTAATGGAGATTCGATCGGTGGAATCCTTCGGTTTATTTCGATTTGCAGAGCTTTGTAGGAACTCCTCAAAGCGAAGTTTCGCAGAAGTAAAATCGTCACGGTAGTTTTCACACCTTTCAAATTCAACCTCTATGATCTCGGCAGAAGAGGAAGCCTTACCTTTGGCTGTTTCTTCGGTAGTTGAAGAAAGATATTGTATGACTTTCTCATCATTTTCAAACAGCCTCCCAGATTTTTCTTCCAGTATAGAAAATGCGAGGGATGCCTCTTTAACATTGTTGGCTGCGATACATGTATCCATATCTTTAATCGTTTTTGTTACAGAAGTCCGCAAGACTTTGCGTTGAATCAAACAGCTGTCATCCATAATTCCTTTTCGGAAATTCCAATTTGAGCGTAAAATATTTGAGCGGAAATTCCAATTTGAGCGGGTAAATATTGCTCGAAATTCAGTTGCAGTGCCAAATACTGCGCGAATTTAATGTTGGGCGCCAGATGTTGTAGCACGAGATAAAATATGGCTATTGGTTTGACATAATAAGTCAGTGCGAGCCTCTGGTTTCTTTAAAGTGTTTTATTCAACAGCAACAACAAGACTAAAGAAAAAGCTAGAAGTACAGTATTATGAAGAAATGGAATCACGTGACCTAACACAGCGCCATCTATAGGAAATGAATGTTAATTAGCTTAAGTGGAAGGAAGAAGATGCAACAACCATGTTCATGAAGCATTTGACCCATTGTTGATCTAGATACCAACATTCCGGAGCTGGCTTCTAGAAGATATCTGATTTCAGCCGGAATTGCGGTTCTATTTCTTAGAACGCATAATAACAAATACCAATCATAGGCACTCATGGTAGCATGGTCTTCCTTGGCTGAACTTCCTGGATGTTGAATACTTCATTAGAGATTGTTGCTAAAGTCTATGAATCGCAGGCGAATTCACATTAAGACATCTAGCCAAGTCTATCGCACTTTCTGTAGATCATTTTTATAATTTAGCTATACCAAATAACTTTTCTCCAATGCTCCGTGACAATTGTCACTTTGCTTCGAGCCGTTCAGTTTTATGCTCCTCGTATTCGAAAGCAACGCCATTGCTTTGCATACTGTCATATTTTTCAGCTTCCTTTACTTACCAACATATTCAAATTTCATTGAGATTGACTTATTTTTGAAAGGGTTATCGGTATTTTTGTGATTTTCTCTGACTTTATGATAATCAATGTTTTAGAACTGTGTCTTATGATTTTTATTAGTGGATATACCAAAATTAGTTATGGACATTTTAATACTTACTAGGACATTTTAATAGATGTGAAATAAGCAATATTTGGTTAAGATAAATATTTGACTATACAAATGCGATAAATTAATCTAGCAATTGCTACTTGTAGTTAAATTTGGTAGAATTTTTGGGCTTGTAATTATAATTTAATTTTCCTTATTGTTATAGCTCAGCTTTCCTAAGCAAAACAAAATATTAATATAACAAACCTTCTTTTTGATTATGAATATAGCTCTTAATTGCTGAACATCGTAAAGTTTAATACCTGCTATATAAGTTTAGATCTGCAAGTGTGTTATAACTCACAAGTATATTTGTGCCTGATCATTTTACATGGTTATGTAAAAATCGCATACCTATAAAATATGATTATATTAATAATTAGCGGCCTACTTATTATAAAGTATCACTTGACATAATTATTTATTGCATAGAAATTAACAGAATGAAATTCCAAAAATATTGTCTTGAAACATTATTTAGCATGAAATGGGTTTATTTTAAAGATACAAATGTCGGAATAACAAATATTTTTAAATTCTTTGATTTTTAAACTATTTCTGTTATTTCGGGTTCCTCCCCTCTTAGTTTTCTTGCTTTAGAACAACGTATACTTCTTTACCATTGATCCCCCCTATGGTGATACCTCAGTGCGGATAGTTTCAAGTCTATTAATACAAATATGGCCTAAGCAAGACTTCTGCATTGATGGGTGGTTTACAGCATCGGATAACATGTCCAGATGAATATGCCATTGGAATGAATATCCAGCACTGCCTATTAAACACTAATTATATAACTGCTCTCTGCAAATTCTCTAAATTACAAGTTTAGAAACAAAAATGGTTTGCAAAATACAAACAACATTCTCGCCTCAGGATACATATCTTAAATACAAATAGTCAAACTTATAAAACTTGCGTAGTATAATTAACCTTCCTTTTGTCATAGCTTGAAATCAAACTTGCGGTTGAGTCAAAACGACTGTTTACTATCAATTATCACTTAAACAAATAGGAAATAAATATTTAAAAATTAGTATCACATGTAAATTTTTCTTAAAATTCTGACTATTTTAAATTAGTTCTAACAAAAGTAAATGGAAGTTATACATGTGGATTCTGTTCTATTATTCAAGATTTATCACTCACTTATTATCAAATTTCAAATGATATTTAATGAGTGTTACAAGAACATAATAGTTACATTATTTACAAAATAAGAATAAGCATCGTAATATTTTGCAAAGATCAGAATACTTTATATTTGCATTATCACATATTTCCATGTCTGTGAATAAGTCTCTTCTAACGACTTCAACTTTCTTAATTTTTACTTCATATTAGGACAAAGCAAGTAAGAGCTGGAGACTACTGCCATTTCTATAAATGGATCCCACAAGCGGCAATCACGAGTATCAAAGCTTCATTTAGCATCCATCTAAATTCAAAACTTCCTGAGATAAAAATGATTGAAAACAGTAATGTGTTCAAAAAAAGTACAAAATCATTTTAAATTCTCGTCTAACATCCTCAAATCTCACGATCACGAGGTTCAAGATGTCCTCCACGACGAAAAATCCGTCGTGATCCTTTAATGTCTCTTCACTCCAAGGTCACTTCAACCATCTTTCATTTGGTTAAAATGTTGGGGGCGGCATTTTATTTTCATCATTGGACGTCTTAAAAAAGAAACTATTAGAAGTTTGCTATGTGCAGATTTAATTATATTAATTTGCATTTCGTTTAACAACTAACAGTTCATTATCATTAACATACTATACATGACAACATTTTTAAAATAATCATCATATTTTTGTTTCAATATTTCATTAATTGTTTTTATGAGTTTGTCTGTTATGAGCTTGGATTATATTTAGTGTTAATCTATCTTAAAATGTTATGTAAACAGGATTTCCCCCTCCCTCCTCTACTTAAATCATCCGCATATTTCATGCTATAAACTATTCTGTGTTCCCTATATAGTCAAAGTCAGATAACATATGAGCCCTTAGCTATTTTTGTTCTTAAATCTTTTTTGTTCATTTTCATAGTCAAAGCATTATCAGTAACTATTATAAAAGGATTTCAAAATATACACATATCTTAACTTTTTTAAGGCTTCTAAAATATAAAAAATTTCTATTTCATGACTCGAATATTTACGCTCAGCTTCAGTTTTCTTCTTATTCATATAGTAAACAGGGTCAAATTAATTATTTACTGAAGATCTTTGAATAAGAGTGGCACTATATCCATCAATGAGTTTAGATATCGCTTTGGGGATTAAAAATTGTAAGAACAGATTCCCACTCTTAAGTTCTGAGCCAAAAAGTTCCTCCGAACTTTTTAACTCGGAAATATTGATTACAGGTTTAGTTTTGAATGTGAAGATCTGAAATTTACCATTTATTATACAGTCTAAACATTTTATTTCACTTTCCAAAAAATTCGATGCAGTTAGTAAGACAAGTTTAAGTTCTTAAATACCTTCATTTTTTCGTTTATGGCTGAAATAATTAAGGTCAGCCTTATAAATTGCTACGTGTTGTAGCAATTTATATGGCTGACTTCTTTTAATATTTGTGGTAACACACCACAGATGTGTTTTTGAAAAGTACCCAGAAAATTAGTCAATCTAAATGGGCACTTCAGAAACTCATATTGACATTGTGCGTAATGAAAGAAGTATGCTTTCGAGAACATTCTTCAACGTCAACACGAAAGAAGGCTTTTTTTAAAATCCAATGTCACAACTATAAAAGAATGTAATATGTCATCAAAACTGGCATAGGAAAATGTTCACGAACCGTTTTCCTTTTAAGTCGCCTGTAATCAATGCAAAGTCTAGTCGTGTTGTCATATTTCTTAACTAATATCACAGGTGAAGAAAAATAAACACTATTAATAATTATTCCCTTGGTTAACCGTTCAATTTAAACTTCAATTATTTTTTTCTCAAGGTGTTTCAGTAGCCGGGGAAAGAATAAATTGTTATTTCCGTTAAATTAAATTTCATTTTAACATCAACTGTTTTAATTTTATTATGAACATAATTTTTTTTATCAAATGTATTTCAGAACACGGTGATTTTTCTTTTATGTGACTTAAATGAATTTCCGATTCATTGCTAAGATTTACAAAATTAATTTTATAAACTGTTTTGTTTTTGTGAAAAGATTTTCCATTTTTTGAAATTGTTATAAATTACCTTAGTTATAATAATGTCAGTTCCCATAATTAAATCAGAACTTTGAGTCATTATTTATAACAAAAAATAATTGTGATTACATTTTTTGAATATTCTTTTTTTGAATATAATTTTTATATATGTTGTGATTTGAATATTTAATTTAGATTTCTGCATATGAAAGAAAATTCATTAATTAAAACATATTATAATTGTTGCAAATCAATTTTCTGTTCTGTTCTACATTAATAAATTCTACCATGACAAGGCATTATCATTACAAATGATCTTTTAGAATAAATAAACTTTTAAGTAAATGTGATAAAAAAGCAGATTTTCGATAAACTTTTATATTATTTTTTCAATCCAATTAATATTATTTTATATTATTAATTGGACATGATTCTACTTTAAATTTAGAAATAATGCTTTCGATATTACAATAATTTTCACTATTTTCTTAAGGAAAATTATTCTTATATGAAAAATTATTTTTCTTCTTACATTGCATTACAGAATCTTCACTTTCAATTTTATTTGCTTCGTCTTCTTTGATTCAGACTTGCAGGTGTCACTTATTTCCTTAACTAATTCAATGAACACGATTAAGGTTTAAGGGTAGTTTTTCCTATTTCTGATTTATTGCCTGACAAAGAAATATTTAAAATGTTAAAATTATTATCAATTTATTCAATGAAAAATCATCTTCTATAGTTTACACTATCTTTTTAAATTCTTCCCTTTCAGTAGTAAAATTAAAACCAGAAGATAGTGTTATTTGCTCTCAATTCGACCGATCTCCAACAAAATTTTAAATAAAGTTTGTGTAGAATTTTTATTTTATCTGATTTTCAATTATTTAATGCAATTCTTTTATTCCTCTAATATCCTTCAATATTATCTTGCACTATGAAAAATGTTCAAGTATTTCTTAAAGATGTTTGAAGAGGATCCATGTCTTTTCTTACTAAAGCTCCATCTCTATGAATCCAAATTAACACCTAGTTATCGTCCTTCAGTACCTCTTCTGACAGTATTATGTGGGTCCTGTTCGATTTGTCAGGATTTATCACGTATTCATTATCGAATTTAAAATGATATTTAATAATTGTTCAAATATTACAAGGGGATAATATTTATTTACAAAATAAGAATAAATATATATCGCATTATTTTGGAAAGATCAGGATAATTTATATTTGCATCATCCTAAAGTCTCTCAGTGTCTCGTCTAACGTCCTCGATTCTCTTCATTTGATATTATGCCACATTTTTTTTGACTGATTTTATATAATTTATAATCAAAATGCAAAATATGATTTTAGGAAAATGTTATTGAAAATGATTACTTTGGCTATGATCCGTTGAATACTCTATTTTCAATACAATATTTAATATAACCTTAAGTATTTTCTTATGAGTATATTCAAATCCTTAAGTATTTAGATTCCAAATTATTAAAGTTAGGTTAAATTCTATGAAAAATATAAAAAAATTAATTAATAAATGTTTAAATTAATCAATATAAAAGAATCAAAGCAATTGTTACTCAAGACTTAGAAACTATAAAAATATAATTTTTTACAAGGATTTACATTTCTTTGCTTTCTAAGTTTTAAGTTAGAGGGCCTAATTTTCAAAAAAATTTATTCAATTTTCTATAAATGAATGGGAAATTTATTTATCTTTTTTTGGGGGGTCGTGGATTGATTGTAAATTACGAAGTGATTAAATTAATTTACTTACAATTTCATGAGCAATATATTGGGCTGCTCAGAAAGTTATTTCGTTTTATATGAAAATGAGAAATTTATTGCGAATAAATATGTTATTCAATTGTATAATATAAATTCTAGTCCAATATCTTTAACCATCTTTCTGGTCGTTGCATGATTTCATAGTCATAAAAATTATAAATAGTTAGTTATATATATCACAAGCAAAAAATTGATTCAGGTGGAAAAAACGAAATTACTTTTTGAACACCCAATAAATAATACTAAGATGAAAAAAGTGAATAATATATATGATTCTATAATAAAATTGTATTACATTTAGGTTTGAACTGTTTTGTTTAAATAAATGTTTTTTAATCTTTTCTATAATTAACAAATGTTTTTTTACTATTTGATTATATAATTATTACTAATTGATTATATTATAACTATTGTATTTTGCAATCAATTTATTTCAACGACTATATTAATCTTAATTACATTACTGTCTAAATTGACTGGGGAAACAGTGTATCAATAATGCACTTGGAGTTTATAAATGCTACAAAGCTATTACTGTGTTAATTGAATTAGGATTATCACATTGTAATACAGATTGACTTGGGGCAAAAAAGGAAATTCTTAAACGATAATAAACAATAATTGTTCATTAGCATCTTCAAAAGAAGACAGGCAGAATACCTTTCTACCCAACACACAGAAAAAATCATTGCTTATCCACAGTTTTCTAAATTAATGATTATAAAGAACTGGTTTTATTACTAACCATATAAACTATTTGATGTACCATTTATTGTAACAAAAGGTGCATTAATGCACAAATATTAATTTGTGTATTAATGCACCTTTACTAGAGACTAAGTATCTGTTGTGAGTCAAATCCGGTGCACTCACTTTCGTTTTCCACTAACACCAGCACAATTAATAAATTAACATATTTTAATAACCGTTAGATAAGTTGTACGCTGTCTATTGTGTGTTCAAAGAAAAAAATATTTGCTCAAACTTTTACTCTGCAACAAAAAGAAATTACCTTAGCAGCTGAGGTGTAAATTGTTTTCAAAATAAATTTTTAGATAATATACTTGAAAAATTTATAAGGAGCAATTAATCGCTTAATATTAATTAATGCGTAAAGGGCAATTTAATAATTGTGCAATATAATCCATTTTATTACAATTAACATGATCTTTAAAAGGATAATTTTTGCTAGAAAATTTAAGGAATCCATTTGAATATCTCATGTCGAAATGAACTATATGAAGCTAAAAGATGTATAATCACTTCTGTGATAATATAATGGAAGAGAAGTCATTTTTGTTAATATGTTGAGTTAATTTTAAAATAACTATTTATTGTTATCGATGTATTGTAGTTTTAGGATTTTAGTTCATCCGTAACAATAAGAGTGATATTTCCTTCATGTATTTTTTATTGGGGTGAGATTGAAAAACGCATAGATATTTTTAAATAATTAAACTAATTAGTTAGCAAAAAAATTAATTGTATTGCTTTGATAAAAATCAGATAAAGTAAATTTAAACAACTACCATCAATGATGTTTCTTAATTCTCAATTAAATGTCTGAAATTTAAATATTTTTCTGTATGGTCAGTGATGGATATCAGTCAATTTTTCTCCAATTATTGTAATTCTATTATTTTTTTCTTTTATCAAGGTTTTGGAGAATAACAATCGTCTTCATCCGGATTATCATATTGCATATGAATTTTTTTACTTCTATGCTTCAAATTACAAGCATTTTATTTAAAGGTATTATTTTTTTGAAGGTGTTTTGCAACTTTTGTCCTTAAAATTAAATGTTCATCTCCAAAATAAAACACACACACACTTTAAAAGTGTTCTCAAAACTTTTATCTTATTTTGGTTATTGTTCAAAATTTATTTTACATTTTTAGCAGCCGTTTCTTTTAGAGCAGTATTACACTTTTTGGTGAAAGGGACCCATAATATTTATGAAGACTTTTTGGGATAAGCTCTGCTAAAATTTCGACAGATGCTTAAAGGAAACAGTTATTTATATTCATTATATTCTGGCAGTTTAAGTCCTTAACTTAAGTGTCGAAAATTTTATGAATTCTAATTTAATTTTAGAAAAAACAGTTTTAAAAATTTCATGCTCTTATTGTTCCCTTCCCCACATTGTTTTTGCAATTGTTCAAGTAATTTTTCGTATAAACTAAAAATAGAAGATATTGGTTGAATTATTTGTAAGTAAAGGGTAAGCTTAGAGCAAAAAATTAATCTAAAAAAATAAAAATGAATATCAATGTTTATTTTAATTATAAATTAAGAATATTAATTAAACAGAGGCGGTCAAAAATCCTCCTTTAAAGTTAACCAGTAAATATATTTTTAAATAATTTGTGAGTTATATTTATGAGTATAAAAATATTATATATATATTTAATATGAATGTATGCACCCTTATATTTTACATCGTTTTCAAAATTGAATGTAAATACATTCTAATCTCTGAATTAAGATAATAAGCCACAACAAGTCATTCCCTAATTGAAATATTTTTCTTAAAATAAATAAATTGATAAAAATATGAACCCTGTACTCAATATATTAACCAAAGTTAAGAAACTTTTTTTATTTGAAAATTTAAAAATAGAATATTTAATGATAGATAAACTTTAAATTTACAGGTTTTAATTATATTATTGAACAATTATGTAAAAAATTAAAATCTTATATGTCTGTATTAAGGTAGTCTATATGCATTATAAAATAAGTATCTTGCTTAAACACAGAATAATTGATAAGCAATTTCTTTTATACTAAATGATTGTAAATCACATGAAATAAGGCAAATTATATGAATAATCAAGAAATAAATTTAATTTTCATTTTTGTTCCAATTCCTTTTTGATGAATTCATAAGAAAAAAATCAGCTTTTTTTATTCTTTGTTACATATGTTTCGAGACCGGATTTTAATTCTCACATCCTTTGCCGGCCTCAGTAAAACATTGAAGCATTCAAGAACTTTATCTCTTGGATCTAAGGATTCCAATGTGTAATGTCTCAATATAAAAGAGAAGATTGTCTTCATTGTCATCATGGCATATTTTTGACCTGTAATGCATCAAGACATTTAAATATTTAAAGAGCAGAGAAATTAAAAAATGGCAAAAATTTAAAAATTTAAGAAAAATCCACACATTTTGAATAATTTACGAAAGCAAGGAAATAAGACGTTTTCATTTTAAAGTTTCATTCACAAATTTTAAATTTTAAAGTGAATTTTTTTTTGAAAAACTCACATCATAAATTCAATTTCCTGATAAATAAGACTAACATTTTAATATTAGTATATCACAACTAGAAATTAATATATTTTCCTAATGCAATCTAGCTGTTCCCAAAGAAAGTTTAAAAATATTTCTAGTAAAAGCTTAATCTTGAGGAGCAGAGCATAACAAACAAAAAGTAATGCAATTAGATTTTTTCTTAAAAAACGATAGTTTTATAGTATATGAACGTTTTATATATTTTACCGATGCAGTTTCTAGGACCAGCTGAAAAAGGAATATATGCGTATGGGTGGCGATTCTTCGAGTTCTCTGGAGTGAAACGATCGGGATCAAATTTTTCAGGATTTGGGAAAATGTCTTCATTTCTATGTAGCATATATGGAAACAAAGTTAATGTTGAGTTTTCTAGTATCTGATAATCACCTAAAATTATATGAGAAAACCATATATTTTTATTTTTAAAATCACATTAATTAATTAAAATATTTATTTTGTAATGTAAACGAAGACAAATTTTGAAAAGAAGGAACTGACGATTATCCGCTGCTCTCATCAACTTGTAAAACTACATGTCTTCTTATCAGCTAATAAACACTAACTGATATGCAAATTTCAGTTTGGATAAAGTAACTTTTGATTTAACGGTGACACTACAAAATTTCGGAAAGAAATGTTCAAACATTTTAATGATATGGCGAAACAAACTGAGATAACTTTTTTGACAAATTACAAAAATTCATATATTATTAAAATAATTCAAGATATAACCTACTAGAATATGAAAGGAATGAAGCAAATAAGATTATTGAACACCTTAAAGAAATCCTGGTAAAAATAATTAGGAGACAACCTAAATTGATCAAAAGAGGTAAACACACAAACAATTTAATTTCACCACATAATCACAATGATCTACTGGAAAACAAATAACACATTAATTGCAACTAAAAAATTTCAAGTAGAAATAAAGAATCTAATTGAGAAAAATAAAATAAACCAATAAAAAAGAGCCTCAGTAAAGTGAGTTTCTACTAAAAAAACCTGAAAGAGAAAAAGAAACAATTATTGTTAACTTGACCAAAGGAAAATGACTCAATATCTGCAATTCTTCTTAGAATAATGTCCTGTAGAATCAATCCAAAAATGTTTGTTCGGGGGAAAATGCCAACAAAATTTTTCTATCGCGCACAGTTCCGAAGTCATAAAATTACTCACAAAGCAACTGATGCACTCTAATTATAAGCTAGAAAATACAAACGTCTAACAAGCATTATCCGTTTTAATATATCTGTAAAACTTGAAGTGATATTATGAAGATGATATAATAAGCAAACTCATCGAAGAAATGAATGTTGTCAAACAGACAGCCAAATTATAACAATAGACATACCATCACACATACTCTCAGGAGTTACTCCATCACGTTGTATTTGAAGCTATGGTAAAGGCGCTTATTCGCCAGATGTTTATATTATTATTATTTTCTGATTAAGAAAATTACACTTCTATTCATAGACACTATACTTCTATTAGTACATGGTACAATTATCAAGAACTTAGGTATAAATTTAAATATTGTAAATGTAAGCCATATTATGGAAAATATAATGGAGTCCACCTATCTAATAAATGCAAATCAAAGGAATTCTGCATTAATTGCAAGAACCGAATTAAAGGGGTTAAAATTTATAATATAAATTGAAGCTTTTTCCAAAAACTGCGAATTTACAAAGAAATACAATATTCAAGGATAAACGACAAGAATTAGAAGCATCCTGATGCAAACCATATGAAAAATGCTGAAAATCTAAAAATTGTTGAAGATCCTATTAATCGATTCTCTTATTAAACGTTTTCTCATTCGTTCATTCTTATACCTTCAAATAAATCCCTACAGCAACAGGATAGCTTTGGCTAATTTTTTCGAGTGTTTCAAGGATGGTAATTTTAATATTGCTTTGATCCAAGAACCATATGCTGTTGATAAATTTCTTAGAAATGTTTCTTCTTGTTAGAAATCATTTAGTTGCTCTTCTGAGAAGAACTTGAAACCACCTTAAAGTCCTTTCTGAGCCTGATCTGCTTGCCGTCCTACTGAGACACTGCAGCAAGTCTTTAATATATTACATTTCAGACAGTTATTTAAGTTAGCGTGTACTCTTTATACCTTGCGGGGAATTACAAATTACGCAACGTTTATTAATACCGGTTCTTTTTATTTATAAACAAATTGCAATCATAGTTTCAGACTATTTCTATATCACCCTTTGGGTTTACTCAACTAACAATAGTCGATGAGTTCTAAATTATTTTATTTCAGTTCAATCTTAATATAGTTAATGAAATAAAGTTTTCTTTACATTTTATGGTATCAAATGGACAAGGTTGGTCTGATATAACATTTGAAAATGATAAATCTTATCTCATTATAAACAAATGGTCGGTAAATGATGAAATTTCTTGCTCCTATCATAAATTTATCTCGCATAACTTTTTGGTAAATATCATTATGTTCTTCAATAGACACTTCAGCACTTTAAGTAACCAGCCAAATTTTATATAGCAAATAAATATTCAATCGAAACAATAGATAATGAACTTAGAAATTGCATCAACAGAAATTTGCTGGATAAAATAACAAAAAATTTGTTTTTGCAAATTAATATATATGCTAAATAGCACTTTAAAATTCGAAACCTTAAAAAAATAAGAATTGATAGAGCTTATTTCAGAAAAAGAAATGAAAAATCAACTCACTTAGAAGAAAAATGAAAAGCATTCCAAAAAATACAGAGCACAACAAATACATTCCCTGACATAGGAAATGCAACACCATAAAATATTGGATAGAATGTGATAAAAATTGATACACAGACAGATTATGCATATATAAATAAGTGATGTTATTTACAAAAAGATATACTGACAAAATATGCTGAAAATCAGTAAATAGTATGGCTGTCTCTCACGGCGATGCAAGCAGACACTCTGCGAGGTAGGGAGCCAATTAAAGTGCTGACAGTGTCCTATGGGGATAGAAGCCTATATGGTCAGAACCATTCTCCACAGTTCGTCCCCCAACTGTGGCTGAGCCATAACAGACAAACGACGTCCAATCCCGTCCCAGATATGCTCTAAAAGGGAAAGATCAGGAGACATCGCAGGCCAAGGAAACAGCTAGATACTCTGCAACGCCTGACTGCTAACTAGTGTCGTGTGCGATGTTGCATTGTCCTGCTGTAAAATACTATCTTTCAGCTGCTGAAGGTAAGGTAGTACAGCAGGTTGAAGCACCTCATCAACGTACCGTCGTGACGTCAATGTGCCTCTGATATGTACTAGAATACCTCTGGTGCTAAGATCTGCTATCGTAGCTGATTACAACCCAAACCATTATTGAGAAAAGAACAGAGACTCGTCGCTGAACACCACATTCTGCCATTCAGTCATCCTAGTGGCTCGTTGACGACACCATCGCAATCTCTCCCTACGGTGCCTTGGTGTTAATGGCAGTCTTCGTAAAGGGTGGTATGTGTGCAAGCCACTTTCAGCCAATCGTCGTGCAACTGTTCTTGCAGATATTGGAGCATCCTGCACATAGTCCAGAATGTCAAGAGAAGAATATTGTGGGGCTGTCACAGCTGCCCTTCGGATGCGTTGATCCGTCCGTTCTGTTGTCCGTCTAGATGGCCCTGGTCTTATGAGACTATTAGCATTTTGTTCATTCCCCCATCTGGTATAAATTCTATACACAGTTGCTGCATTTTTTTTTTATTTAGATACCTCGGAATACAAAATTATGCTTTATACACATGCATTTTTTTCACAAGTTTCAATGGCTTGGTTTTTTCTATTTTCCATTTCAGGAAGGAAGATTAAGTTAAAATTGTGTTTTCTTATGGTGATTATTTTAACAATTAACAAATTTAAATAAATTATTCTGAATTTTCATTCGCAGTTTGTTGTTTGACAAAATTATTAAAACACTAAAATATAAGAATTCAAATATTTTTTCTTACAAATAACCATATCTCTATTTGCTTTTCTTGCAATTACAGGAGCAGGTGGATAAAGTCTCAAAGTTTCCTGCAATAAAATTTGAAATTTGCTGTTTAATAAAGTATATTTATAAAACTAATTTTAAAAAATATCGTACAGTTAACGATCGGAAATTTTCCGTTTATTATAAATGATGTTTTTTAATTATTGATACTAAATATTTTAAATAAAAATAATTTACTTACTTATGAACTTTAATTACACGGAAAAATATATATGTTTTAGACAAATATTTACGTCGTAATTTATTATATATTAAATTTTATTGCACAAGTAATCACTAAAAATATTTTATAAAATATTTTGTAAGAAAAATTGACAATTTTAAAAAAAATTGTCTGTGGGAGAAATGGTGATTCATATTAAAAAATCATATTTAAATTTTTTCATAATTTTATAAGTGGGATAAAAGTATTTTGGGTCGGAAAGTAAATTATTCTTGTGCGCTTCTATTAGTATTTCATAGGGGTAGATAATTATTAGGATGTCAGCTTATTTTATTTCAGTTGTGGTAGTTACCGATGAATCTACTATCATATCCAGTATCATAAAATAATTTAGTCATCAAAATATTTTATATTAATTTAAGAAATTATAAATATAAAACATTTGAGAAATATTTTTCATCCAAATCAGAATATTTGTTAAAAATTTTCAGCTTACGTAAAACCATTTTATGATGCTTTTCCTTAGGATATTTTAAATAAAAATTATACCAATGTTTAAATTTTTTTTAATGAAAACAGTTTGAAAAATCAGCTAAAATAATAATTTTTACTTAAAAGGCATTTGCTTTATGAATATTTTATAAAATAGATAGTATTTAATTTATAACCAAACTATTTATACTTCAATTTAAATTTTATTATCTATACTTTACTGTTAATCTTATAATTATTATACAACTTTATATGCCTTTACTGACAGATATTGTAACTCTTGTTTGCGATTTATCATTATCTAGAAGAATGCAATACGTTGAACATGTTTTGTTCTTATTAAATGCAATGCAATCAGAAATGTTTTCAAACTTTAATTTTCGATAGCAAGGTATAATCACAAAATTTTACACTTACTAATATTATATTTAGTGTGAAATGAAATTATTACTTAAAACCAATTTATGGCGCAAAAGATAATGCAAAAATGAATTTAATGTGTGTTTTTATGAGCTACAAATATTTCTTAAAAATGTAAAGTATTAAGCCCATCCATTTCTAAGTATTTCCATGACATTTTAAAAAACTATTTGAACTTTCTCATCCAAAAATATCAGCAATAAAAGTTTGACTACTTCATCTTACGTTTGTCACAACCATGCATAAATACATCGCAACATACATTGTCTTACAGTTATCGATCATTACATCAGATGTGTTTGGCTATAAACTATTTCTGTACATGACAACAAAGCTTGAACTGCATGTATTTTTTTTAAGTGTGGGGATTTCAAGATTCTCTTTCCCCTGGCAGGTCATAGCTGAACAGAGAAAATAGCCAGTATCTTCACTGTTGTAAAAATCTACAAATTTGAGTGCTAACACTCGCAAATTTTCGACAGCATATCTCCCGATGTCAAATGTTATAATCAAACTCTTTCAAACAAATACGAAAATTTCTACAAAGGCCCATGAAAATTTTAGACGAAGGACAAGTTTCTCGTTATTTTATTTAGAATTAGGACTGCTTCTAAAATCATTTTCAATCAACCAGTGCCCAATTTATTTACTAAAATGTTTTTCCAGTGGATATATTCAGTAAATTCAACAAAAGACAATGAATTCTACACAGCCAAACACTGAATTACTCTGTGGGCTCCAACGATTTATAAAACAGTAATAATCGAACTTAAAGACCATTAGTCTTCATTTTCCCTAGCTCGAGTGAAACCGGTATTAATTTCAAAGGTTTCCTAACAAGATCCCGTTATTTGAATGTGAATGTGCAGCAAAAAGTTATGTCTCGAACAACGTATTATGCTTAAATTGTTAAGAGAGAGTATTTTTCTGATAGACATTCACTTTTCGTACATTGAGATCTGAACCAAACACATTACAATTTCTCTCTTCACCTCATTCGAGAACTTGCTGTCCCAATTCTTAAATTTTTTCATTTTGTTATATGTTCATATA
>JAPDSC010057640.1:40560-58237 GCA_026290005.1 Latrodectus geometricus
ATATATATATATATATATATCGGTCCTTTGAAAAAGTTCTTCATCCTCAACAGTCATTTTGATTGGATGCTTCTCATTATAAATTTTCTTCATTTCTAAGGCCTCAGGCTTCAATATATCATAAAATACTTTAGTCGTATTGGGACCTTTTTACAAAATATTTGGTTTGTAGTCTCCGTGTTTATATTTAATATAAACAGTGAAACTTATAGGTTCATGTTTCTGATATTTTTACATTTAGGATTCATTATCATTGTGTTGACAGGCATCTATTTTGGTTGTCATGCATTCAAACTCTGTGTACATTACAACAGGTGTTCATAATGATTTTTGGTATTTTTTTATTTTTATGAATTGGTTTTAAGGTATTTCAATTTTAATTGCTTGAATTTTTCTACAATCTCATGGCTCCTTAGATCTTAGAGTGAAAAAATAATGAATATCATTCCCAAGAGTATTTTTTTCCATTAGATTAGACAATTAATTGTTTATTAATTTGGACATATCTTTTATTCAACAATAAGTGTTTCCCTGTTCGTTTTTCATACATAGCACAGATAAACATGATTATCGACTTCATTCCTTGTTATTCTCATCGGATATATGTCTTTATCTTTGATCTTTTCCTCGTATGTTCACAGATACATTATTCAACTTTTCACAAATCTTTTAAATTCCTACTTCTTGTTTCGGGGGTTGTTTGGGGAATATCCAATTGACTACATTTTTAACACCTGTTGTGACTTTTTCAGTGACAGTCTGTACACCTTTATTGAATTTTTTGACTGACAATTTGAACACGACAAAGGGACGGTTGGTTTCTTCTTTTGAACACCATTTACTGCTACTTCTGCTTCAGTGGATCCTGATTCGAGGTCCAATTTTTTTTCCACTGCTTGTCGGTGTTTCAATGATAGAAGGATATGACCTTTGAATGCTAGCTTGTATTGTTTTCCCCACAAGCATCACATTAGACATGAATTGCTTTCTTGTCTTTTGGTTTCACATAATTCTGAGTTTTCCTATTTTATTAGGTTTTCATTTACGATTGTTTGTAGTATTGATAGAAAACTTTGACTTGACTTTGACTCTGATCATCACTTGACTTTGAGTTCTTCGTCTTTCTCCAGTTTACAAAAACAAGTCATCATGGAACTGAAAGACTGGCTTTGGAGATCTCAATTAGTTCTGACTTTTTAAGTTTCGAATATTCTCTAAAATTATTTTCTCGACATCAGTTTTTCAACTCCTGAACAGTTTCCAGATTTATTATATCTTTATAAACTAAATATGTATTTCTTTAAAAGCTTAAAACATTGAGAAGATTCATTCAATTTTAAAGGACCATGGAGTCACCGACAATGATGAATATTTTTTTTATTTAAAGAGAAGACATGTAATAGTAAATGTCAGATGAAGGAAAGATGGTAATAAGACTGTTTAGTCTAGACAATAAAGTTTCTTCTACTTATTTCTCTGGATAATAATAAACTGCAATATATACGAACCCGAGATAACTCTGGATAATCAGGCAAGCGGTTAAGTTACTTAAAATGAAGAAAACGCTTAATCAGAATGAAGAAATATGTCGAACCGTCTTCGAATCATTGAATTGCATTTCTAATAGCTATCAGCAGTTATTAAAAAATAAATCTAAAATCTAAATCTTTTTTCCCCCAACTATTCTATGGATAACTTAACCACTTTACCATATTTGTTTTTCATATTTTTGAGAATTTTTTCGATTTTGTATATATTGTCCCTCTTATCATATCTTACCACCTCATTTAAATAAAAAGTTCATTTTACATCTTTATTGTTTAAATCCCTTATTCTGCGAGTGACTGGATCGGTTTCTGATACTTCAGAAATGATGAATCCAGAAATAACAAATATTTCTTTGTAAAGGTTGCCTGATAACCTCTTCTGAAAGTTGTTTTATATATTTATATTCGACTTTTATCTAATACTTGTTACTTGGGTTTATGCAAGACATTTTCTTTGAACAAATTGTGGTAGATTTAACCATTGTTTTCTTTCAACGAATAGCTCTTACCGGTGTCATCTTCATACTTCTGAGGTAAGACTTGTTATAATTTTTCACTAACTGATTAAATACATTAATGTATCCATTTGTATTGTTAGTCACTAAATATTTCGGAATTTTTCTGTTTAAATTTTTGTTGAATCATTCCACCACAGACCATTTGATTTCTACATTTTCAGTAATGAACCAGTACATATTGTTCTCTTTAAACAGAAGATGCGTCTCTTTGTTAATGAACTCGGTCCTCTTGTCTGTCTGGATTTTAAGAGGAACTATCGTTTTAAATATATTTTTCAATTCCTTAGTCACTTCTGTTTTTCTACGAATAGAAATAGACCAACCATTTTTGCTGAAAATGTCCATGACTTTTAACAAATAGTTAAAGTCATCATTACATTTTGAAAATGCCTTTAAAAATAACAAATTTGCTTGCCATTGATTATCAATGAAAGACACATAAGTTCTCCTTCTCTTAAACTTAATGATAAGTAGTTATGTTTTGAGTAAACATCTTTTTGATGTAAAAAATCTGAGATTTTTTGACTTAAACCTGTTTTTCTACTGAGTTCGTTTATGCCACAAATCCAATTTCTGGATCTTAATAAACTTTTTAGAGGTCCTCAATTATTCCTTAACGGTAATAAATTACATTTATTAGAACCCCAATCACTGCTGATTCCTATCAGCCTGTCTGTCATTTTTGGAGGTAACTTGTTCTGTATTCGTGGTCTCAGTGTTAGTTTTACATTTTGGGCTTACTACATACTTTATATGTTAAATCAGGGTTTAATTAAGTTTTACCTTTGATCAATTGAGTTCCTGTCGCCCTGTAAATTGGTGACCAGGTAGATGCATTTAAAACGGTAAATCATTAATTGCAGAGTAAACTCCTCATTTTCTTTTCTTGCAACGGTTCATTTATTTATATGTAAAAAACTATTTACTCACATATTCATAGACATTTAGTTGGGTTTGTTTTATGTATTTTTCCTTGGGTAAATATACTGAATTATAGATCAAATCGTATTGTACACCTCTTCTTTTGATAATACCTTTGATTTGAATAAATTTAATGTTCATAAAACTTGCATGATTGCTTACACTCATCCTTCTTTTCCACGATATTCATAGATATTTTGATAACTTCAACTCTAGCAGCTCTTAAGCTCAGAGCGGCTAAGGCTACCATCGTAAAAGCGGATAAACCCTATCAACTGAAAAGAAATGGATAGTGAAACCTTTATCTTATGATAATGATGATAGCCCTTTCTATACAATTAAATTTTCTGCAGTAAGTATCCTGCCCTCTTTATTTACAGGGATGAAATAATTTTCCGGTATCTCAAATCCAGATTGATTAAATCAAGCATAAAAATTTATATGGTTGTTGCGTGCACTTTTTGTACAATCGATTGAACTCTTCCTTTAGTTAGATTGCCATCTACCTCCCTTATTATTCATTGAATCTCCCTCTGTTGGAGGTTAAGAAATATTAAGTAGTTAATTTCTCCTGATAACATTATGCGTTCTGTAATAGGATAGAAAGAGGTAAATGATTGAGTCCTTCTTCCTACCTCTGATGAAGAAATATTCGATACTCTTATGGTATTTCTCTGTCACACATTCATCTAAGACAATGACATTTTTACAAGATGCGTTTTTTGTATTGAGGAAAATAAGGTTCCTTTATTGTCATATTTTTCAAATACATAGAAACTTTCCAAGTTTCCTACGATGATTGAAAAACAAGTAATAATAATAAAAGCAGCAGATAAAAACTTAATTAAATGGCAATTGTTTGTTCTTAACTTATATGTCATTTAGAACAATAGAGTTCAAACACATAAATTGGGTAAAACGTTTAATAAATTTATTTTCTACCCTTTAGTTTTTTCTAATAAGAAAATATATTCTTGAGCAATATGATTTCACAATTAGCCACAAAAAAGAATTTTGATTAATATTATCTCTGGAAATAGGTCTTCCATTTTTCATAGGTGAATCGTTGTGTATGATGTATTTTAACTCATTATCTCCCAACTTAAATTATGAAAAAAATTATATTCCAAATTCTATTTTTTAGACTAAATCACTTTACATAATCTCTAGGTGTTCATGATGACTAAATACTTCTTAAAAAGCATTTAATCGATCGTCAGCCCTATCTAATTTTACAGACGCGGCATCAAGAATATTACATGAAACAAAACATAGGACAAAGTTTTTACTTTAAAATTTTTTCCTTTATAAATATACCTTTATAATACGTTCTATGTATTTCATTTCTTTGAGATCTTCACTTGTAACATGCCGATCACGGTCATCACCGAAAATAGCATCCACTTCTTCGTGAGCTTTTTCTTGAATGTCTTTATGTAGACCTGTGAGGTAACAAGCCCAAATCAAGGTCAATGATGTAGAATCTTGACCCTAATAACCAGGAAATTTTAATAAAAGAAATTGCTATTTTTTATTTTATAATAATTTCTTGTGATAAGTGTACCTTGCAAACTGTATACACTTTTATGAGCTGAGTAATTTGATACTTACCGCAAAGGTAAAACTGTCGACTTCTTCCCGAATATTTTCTTCAGTTAAGTCATTTGTTTCAGTTTGTAGTTCAAGTAATATATCTATCAAAGGTTTTCGTTTGTGGTTAAGTTTTTCAGTTTCTTCACTTATTTCATTGGGAAGTTTCTTTTTCTTCTCTTTAAGGATCTATGTTGATAATACATTGGATATAAATTAGAATTCAGACATTGGGAAGAATTGCATAAATGAAAATTGATGATAGTAATGGATATTGATAAATGACACACTTACTACACTGAAATATCATTAAATTGTCTATTGTTAGATATTGTTTCAAAAATATAGCTGAAAACAATTTATTATATCTAATTTATAATCATATCTCGTCGCATTATTGGACTGACATTTTGCATAGTTTGAAATGTGCGTTAAAAGTGTAATCCAAAATGCATTTTTAAATTTTCCGTGATTTTTCTATTATTAATTTATAGGACGACTTTTTATTGATAATCACCATATTTAATTGACGCTATGAAAGAAATCCAAAAGTGACATGTAACCTCTTGAGTCTGATACATGTATAACGCTGAAATAATTGGAAAGTATTTTTATGCACATATAAAAAGTATTCTTTAGAAACATACATTCATAGATTATCAACAGTAAAATGTAGTAGAGTTTTGATTGTTGAAAAAAATTTATTTACAATATTAAGTTAATTAATAAGATTTCTAAGGCTTCTAAGTATAAACTTAATAAATAAATAAGTTATTGTAAATGAAAGGAAGTTTAATATGTCATTTATAAAATTAAAAATTTATATGTATAAGCTAATTATGAGAAATACACCTTTATCAAAATATAAAATCAAATAAATCAAAAGGAAACAAAAATTAATCTATCTTCTTATAAATCAAAAACAATGAATATAATTCTTACTGATATCGTGAAATCATGCAACACCTTAACATGCTTCTTGACTGTTCGACCCGCTGTTAAAAAATATGTGAAATCAAACCAACTCAACACATTAAAAAATCTCATCATAAGTGCATCGGTTACTCTACAAAAAAAAAAAAAAAAGAAAGAAAGAAAAATATATATATTATTAATATTCAGACACACACTCGTATATATAAACAAGGTGCTTATAAATTGCTTTTACAAATTTTGAGGGTTGATAGTACCTATCGATACAAGTAATAATTACATAAGAACATTGGATAGCATTCCAATCTGACAGGCAGAAAAGAAAAAAGTAAAAACTCATCAAGAATCTACCTTAAGACAATTTCTATAGAGAAGAAGCAGCATTTTGCTCTTATTAGTTAACAAAGAAAGCTAATCGGAGTAGACGTTGTTTTTAAAAATGTGGCGCAACATCATCGCTTCAAATATTATCTAGATAATATCGTCCGAAAAGTTTCGTGAAGATGTGGGCAAAAGTCTTTGATGATTAGCTGGTAAGCCCTTTCATCATGCAAGACCTATTGACCATATCTTCTTGGAACAATTGTTTCCCATTTCATTGCAGACAATTCCACTGCCTATCCAGAGAGACATGTGGTTTATGCATGATGGAGCCCCAGCACTTTTTACATCACGGCACGTAACATTTTGAATGCCATATATCGCTTACGACGATAGATTGGACGTAGCGAACCTGTGGCTGAACCTGACGTCATCACTCTTCGGACCTCATCACGCTGGACTTATTCTTCTGGGGAAATATGAAATCTTTAGCATACGAGAGGCCTGTGGACTCGGCACAAGATCTCATTTCGAGAATTGTTGTTGCCACGGACACAATTAAAACGACATAAGGAATCTTCGATATATTGCGCCGATCGTTCCTTCATGTGTCAACTGTGCAACGATACACGTGGTCGGCATCTTGAGTATTTGGTGTAAGGTATTCACTAAATAAATATGACCGTGAAACTTTTGGTATTACTCATTCGATTAACAAACATTGTTGTAAGTTCAGGTGGGAATTCCTCTTTTCTGCCTCTGAGAGTAGAATACGACTCTATGTTTTTATGTAATTTGTGCTGGTCTGGGTGCGTGCTATCAACCATCTTAATTTAGAAAAACCCTATATATTAATCAAACTTATTAAACTAAATACACTACTGACGACCGTAAAAACATCACCCTGAATGAAGCATCCAAATATCATGTAATTTATAACATATATTAGCGAAGGTGAGATGCAAATGATTAGAATTTCATCACAGGCGCAGATCAACCGCGCCTATAGCGCCATTTCAAAGCGCTATTTAAGGCTTGAAGATTTCGACGACTTAAAATTTGGTGATTGTGTTTCCCTTGTTTTTTAAAGGGGTAAAACACCCAATTATGTCTCGTTAAAAGCAACGATCACTTTTTGATCAAGTATCTGAGTTCGACAAAGGAATGACAGTGGCCTACCTTGGAGATTGTGGATTATCTTTCAGGATCAGTAGTTCGATAGATGTTCAGGAGAGTATGACGAACCGACGTGTTCGATCGCCTCTATCTCATTGCACCTCTTCATGTGATGACAAGCTAATTTCGCGTATGGCATTGACGGTGTGTTCAGCCACATCACGGACCATAGCACAACACATTCAGTCTGTAATGCATCATCCAGTGTCTGCGCGTACTATTCGACGCTGTTTACAGCAGAATGGTCTGTCCTCAAGACGTCCGTTTCTTCCTCTACACTGGACTCAGAACCACAGACTTCTCCTCCACCAATGGTGCGATGGAAAAAGAATGGGGGTGGCAGAATACAATGAAATTTTCTTTACTGACGAGTAATGCCTCTGTCTAAAAAACCATGAATGTCGCATTCGAGTTTGGAGACACCTTGTTAGAGAGGTGCTGAACAGCAATGTTATTCATCACACTGATCCTGCACCGGGAATTAAGGTATGGGGTAGTATTGGATATCCCTCACGTTAGGAGAGCACTCCTCTCGTACGCATTACCGGTACTTCAAACAGCCAGCGCTGCATCTCCGAGGTGTTTGTGCAATTTGTCCTTCCTTACCCTCAGGGGTTCCCCACAGCCATATTTCAACAGGATAATGTGCAACCACATGTGTCGCGAATTGTCCAAATGTTCTTCGTCAATAGACAGATTCAATTGTTTCCCTGGCTGGCTCGCTCTCCTGTCCTCGCCGATTCGCTGCTGTACCCCAGGAACACGTCCAAAATCTCTTTGAATCAATGCCGAGGCTTGAGGCAGCGTTGATCTCCAACAATGGCGGCTACTCTGGCAACTGATTTTCACAGGAACCACACTTCACAGAAGTTTATTAATTCAATAATTTGATACTTGGTCAACATATTATTTGCAAAATAAATTTTATTGTGATATCTTTTGTCTTTCTTGGTTTGCGATTTGGGTGGCCAACAGTGTAGCTCTGAAACCACCTTCCTTTTGCCCTATTTTTGCTATTTTTTGAGATTTATTTTGATGGAAATGGTTACTAGGCAGAATTAGTTTGAAAGATAGTTTGCAGCAAAATGTATCATTTATTTATAATTAATATTAAAGTCCTGAAACAAATATAAAGAGCAAAATATATTTTTCAATACACTTTAATTTTAAAAAGGTAATAAGACTTAATAGAGATAATTCTTTTTAATAAATTTTGCAATTGCATTAAAGAAGATACCTTATATTGATGTACCTTATATTGATTTGTTAATTTTATGAATCTTCTATTTTAGTGAACTCATTAAAATTTTACTTAAATAAACACAAATTATAATATATGAGATAAGTTATCTTCTTTTCTATAAAAGATCTTTGCAACATTTAAAAAATATCAAATTTTCTACCCTTTTGTGTAAAATACAGCAAAATTTTGTAACCTTAAGGTAGTAAAACTGCGAGGACTGTTTTGCAATAACAAAAAAATGTACATACATTATTTTAAAGTTATATTATGAATAATTCTACTCGTTTTGTTTTTTCTGGAAAAATTATTCACAATGAAAGAATGAAAGAGACAAAAATATTATTTAGACACAATGATTCATGTATGCTTATATTTGTTGATGAGTCGAATTACGGTAGAGCGTATTTTACAAGTATAACTTTTTATTTTATTTATGTCTGTGAAGACAATATTTTCTTTGAAGTTAATAATCATTAATTGTAGTAGAATTATTTTATTAAATTTTTAGCAGCTATGAGAATTTGATTGTCCCTGAATGGAGAAAAAAAATTGAATGATTGTTGAAGCACCTGGATTTAAACTTCAGGATTGAAAAGCATATAGTTGCGGTTAAAACTTTTATCTAATAGATGCTTAATGGCGATTTATCTTAAATGGATAATACAGCAAGCGCACAAAATATTTTTCTCAGATGCAATTAAAAAAACACAACACTCATAGTAATAGATTCCAATGTCAAGCTTAAGAGTAACCAATCCAAGCTTAAGAGTAACCAACCAATGGAAACGGTATTGTTAAAGATTTTAACATCTCAGCTAAGTAGGATCATACATCTTCCATATTTAAAATCTGCAAAACTGCCATTAAAAACTATATATAAAAAAAAATCCTTTCTGTTATTAGATTTTTTAAGAGAAGTTTACTAACTTTATCACATCCACAAAATTAAGCAGTATTTCGTGTAATTTATCTTTCTTGTAAATATTGCATTTTAGCAAATTTCCAACAAGCTGTATGGACGATTTATATATATATATATATATATATATATATATAATAAATATTTGTAAAAGCAGTTTATCACTTATTGGTTGAAATTGATGATAATTCTAATTTAAGACGAGAGAAGTTCTCTTTGCGCTAGAGGAAATTAGTTACAGTCACAACGTCTAACTGACACTATGATATAAAAGGAATTGACCAAGTAAAGATTTGACATGAGACTGAATTTTATGTCAGATATTTATGACCCAGGGAAAATTTTCGGACTCGTGAAATAACTCCAAATTTGGAAATTTTGAAAAATTTCTGTTTAGATTCACTTTTATTATTAAATTTTCTGTAAAAAAATAAGACATTTTTCCTCATTTTTTTAAAAATTATATTAGAATTACATCACCACTTTTTTTTAAATTACTCTATTTAAAGTAAAAGTATTTTAGATTTATTTTTAGACTTACTTAAATACAGCTTTCACATAATCTGTAGAATCATTTTCTTGAGCATTGATATTCACTCCCAAAGCTGTTTCTTTAAAAGTAACGAAAAATTGCTTTTACTACTGAAGTAATAAGTATAGTAAATTATATAAATATTTAACATAGTTTACTTCACAAATTCAACAATTATTAGTATTTATTCCCGAACTAATTACGAAATAAGTAAAATATATTATACTGATGGGATTGTTATTGGAATTTCTGAATTTATAACTTTTATATATATATGTATATATATATATATATATAAAAGACAAGCCCTGTGAGAATCTACAATTTGTTCGATGCCCTCATCTTTAAGTAAACACAAAATGACTTTCAAATTTACGTCACATCTGAGTTAATGTTTATGTATTTTTTAAAATACATAGTTGTATTTTAATGTATTATATTATATTTGATTATCTGTCATTAAGAGTCAATAGTTGAGTTGAAGTTTATGTATATTTTAAAATACATATTAGGAGTTTATTATGATATATAAAAATAAACACCACCAACCCGATATCAGTCTCCATCAAACAATTTTATTAATCATCTTTTCTTTCACTGATAGACCGACATTTTATATTTCCACTCTTATATCCGAGGCAATAGCAAACTCTCTTTCTGATCATGCTGAAAAGGGTTACCAGAATTTGGTTGGCGCGATGGCCCAAAACTATAGGATTCACCACACCTACATGTATTTTATTTGATTATATCAGAGATTATATGTTACTAAGAGTCAATCAATCTTAATTGCATGGGCGAATGTAAATTGAATTTCAAGGTATCTATAAAAGGAACAAAAATTAAATGAAGTTGTGAGATTTGATTATATATCATTAAAGAGAGACAAATGTAAAATGATGCAAGGCTGAAAGGCAGCTTGAGATTATTTTAAACGAAGACAAAAGTAGTTAAGAATTGTAATTTCTTTTATTTATAAGCAGATATGAAACAAGCTTTGAAAATATCACTTTTATGGTTTCAATTTCAAAGATAATTATGAAGAAAAAAATGTAAACATTCAATATTTATGTTCACTAATTCAGTTAACAAAATTGGGGTTCACATTATCTAAAAAACAAAAAATCAATTTAAAGTTTCAAAAAAGAGGGTCCAAAATTGCATTAAAAGTCAAAATATTTTAATACTTTTAATATACTAGCACCTGTTGAAATTGTAAAACTAGATAGAAATGTGAAAAGTAGAATGTTATTTATAAAAGTCATAATATATAGTAAAAAAGGACGTACTTAATTGTTTCCAAAATTCAGAATAATGAATATGTTAAAAATTCAATTTCAGCAGTTACCTTATCTTTGAGCAATCATTATCTGCTAGGTATGGAATAGAAAAGATTCATTGTAAGTAGAAGATAACAGTCCACATCATCTCTACAGTTCATCAACTGTAATTGTGAATCAAATCCGTATTTTTCTAACAATTCATGCACTGAACTTTCTCCTGATATTAAATCTCATGAGAAATCAAAAGATATTGAATAAGATGATATGATGATGGAACAATGTAAAAAGTACACGCGAAATCTGTGTTCATCTAACAAAACATTTGGGCAAAACATACAAAAGCAATGATCACACTTGAGTCAACATCTTATTTTAAAAATACTGCCATAAATGCTTAAAGTTGATAAGGAGTGATAAATATCTTATAAAAACATTTTTTCAATTAATACAATGTTTAATAATGACATAAAAATAAAATATTTGCTTTCCAATACAAATATTTGAATAATTTGGAACATTTTTATCAAAGAACCAAATCTAAGTTATTTTTATTAGAATACCAGGACATAATCAAAAAAGCAATTTACATTAGCAATAATAGTTAACTTTATATTTAGGTATTCACAAAAAAATGGATTACCAGATAATTTCTGAAACCTTATTAACATTTTTTGAAAATTTAAATCATTCTGTAATGGGAATCTATTTTATCATAAAAAAAGAAAAGTTAATATTTCATTTAAAACATTTTCATAAATACAATATAAAATAGCACCAATATTTCGTAATCACATATTTGATATCAAAATGGCACTTACGGCAAATTATGTCTAAAAAGCAAAGTTGTAACGGAGTCATGATATTTGTAAAATCCTTAGTGGTTTCTTTCTCTAAAATTTTCACTAGTTGCTGTGATTTCTCATTAACGAATGGTAAAAAATCTTTCAGTATACTGAAGTGGAATGCTGGAGTCAGTTGCTTTCGGCGAGATTTCCACTTTTTACCGTGACTATAGTAACAAAAAGCCATTAGATTAAAATTGTTATTTAAATATGTGTGTTTGATAGTGTTATATATTAGATTCTTATATAATTAAAGAAAAATTATAATATATTAAATGCTAAAATGTTTGGTAATTTTAATACAAAAATATTATATTCATATTTAATATTGCAAAAACGTTATAAAATGGGAACTCACAATAATTATTGAATTTAGGAATATAAAATATATGTGTTTTATAGAGGAAAATAAGCAAAATAAAATTGGAAAGATTCCATGATGTCTGACATATGCTTGTGTATGTATATATTTGAAGGTTAAAACATAACATCCACTCTTCAACAATAGTGTTAAACTAAACTCAGTGTCACGACAGCACACATGAAGGTAAGGCTTACAATGCAATATCAGTTTCCTTTGATTGAGTATCTTGGGTAAGGTTAGCCACAGCAATTAGTTTCTGAGCATCTTTGGTACTTAATTTGACTGAACCACTGAAGGAATGAAAGGGTGTTTGATCTTGCCTAGCTCGAAGATGAAATTACGCCATGAAAGCACTAAATGCTATCCTACACTACCTGTTCTTCAAATAATAATATTATAGCATTTAATTTAAAAGTGTAGTTTTTGAACTTGCAATATCTATAAATCTAAAACAAATTTTTTGTAAAGACGGCGTTAATAAATAATAGAAAATATGTGCCTATTAATTAGAAAAGACCAATCTATTGAGATAAATTCCTATTTTTTCTTGTTTGTTTGAAAATGTTATGTTTCGCTGAATTCTGTTTATCTTAAGTTTCAAACTTCAAAAATATTAGATATTGAAAAAGAAAGAACAGGCCCAAAATGATCAAGAATACAGTTTGATCTATTCAATTCATAATTCATTTCTTCTATTCCATTCAGCTCAATCTATTCAATTCATAATATTTCTATTATGACTTGTGACAATCACAAAGACAATCAAATTAAAATTATAAATAAAAATGATGATATAAAAAAATTTGTAATACTTAGCATGCTTTTAAATGAGCGGAAAAGGAAAGTAAGATTTTAAAATAATAAAATGCGGCATATATTGTTGTTGAAATCACATTCTAGACACGGGTTTGGTAAATAATGATAGTAACAATGCAGATTAAGAGCAAGTTCAATACATATTGGTATTGCCGACAGTTCAGTTTAATTTCAAAGATAAGACGGACCAGCTGTTTTAAGCAGCAATAGCATTTATTTAACAAATAACACAAAATTGAAAACAATCATTAACACAAGAATTTTTTTGAAATACTGTGGGCATCTTTACGAGAGATATTTACCCACGTCCTTCCTGGTTCGCATACAAGTAACCTCTGGAGTTTTAATATTGAACTCAGGGCAGTTGGGGCGCATGCGTCAACGTACGTCCCAGCCTTGCAATGCTCACATGCAAGAACATGACATAAATATGAAATAAATCTTGACATAAATCGAATATAACCTACAAGAACTTGACATGAAAAATTTTAAAATTAGAGAAAGAACGCACACACACTGAAATAATACAATAAAGATGAAATATGCTATAAAATAATAACTTAATAACAGAACTTAATGAAACTTTATATTTTTATGCATTTTCAAAATGTAGAATAGCTATTTTAGTAACTGCACTATTAAATTCGCCTGCTTTAGTGCGAACTTTTACTACACGCACTCTCTAATCCTTTCCACAATACACTTCTGTAATTCTGACCAAAACCCTGGTGTTCATAGTTAAACAATCTTCCTTGATTAATACTATTTGACCTACCATTAAGTGATTTTTTGTTAACATCCATTTTCATCTAGCTTGTAATGTATTTAAATAATCAGTCTTCCATTTTTCCCAAATAAGTTGCACAGCTGTTGTCGATTTTTGCCTCCGTATTAAACGATTGTAACTTACATCATTTAAAAGAGACTCAGATATCAATGTTATCGGTCATGACTTTTCGAAGTTAAAAGTTTTACTGATGTTTCATCCTTTGTTTTAACTTTCAAATTAACAAGTGCTCCATATGCTTTGTTTACTGGCGTCACAAAAACTATGTAATCTATAACATCTTCTTTGGAAACAGAATCAAGAGCAAGACTGGATATTCTGAGATTTTCAAGAAGGGGTAGTTCTTCACTCCATTTTTTCCATTTCTTTTCAATATTTAATGACAGGGGATCACCCCAGGGGATTTTTTCATTCCTTAATTCTTGTATAAGGCATTTAATTCTTATAGTGGAACTGGAAATCAAACCAAGGGGATCAAAAATCTTTCCTACAGCCTAAAGTAAAAAGTTTTTTGTACTTTTGTTCAAAGAGACAAATTCCAGGAAATTTTTAGCATCTATAGTTAAGTAATTTCCTCGAGTGTACAAAAGTTTTGTCAGAGTTCAAACTGACACTTGTATCTCCAGGATAATTATCTAGTTTATCCTTCCTCCACTGTTCCATCAATTCGGCATCATTACTGATCCATTTTCTGAGAACCATTCTATTACTTCCATAATTTTATTTGCACTTCGTGATATTTCAAGTAATTCTTCAAAATTGTTGCCACCAGATATGAGATCATCCACATAGAAATTTTTATCCAATAATTGAAAGATTCCACGATAAATATTTTTATACTTTTCTATACGATATCTGATAGTACTGATACTGTAATAACCAACTGCAAGCAATTTTAGTTTCGTTTATTACACCAATTGCATGCAATTTTAGCATTGGTGTTTTTAGGTGTTGTCTTTGAAGCATTGATTTTGACGTTGAAGATGTACCTTAAACAAGTAGGCCCCGTCTTCGTAAATGCCGATAATAACAGAAATGGTTTAGTTGGACATGCATGATAATAATCTTAGCATCGCCCATGTTGCAGTTTACACCATTCTCCTAATGTGAATGCGAAATTAACTAAACAAAGTCTTGAAAATCAAAGGAAGATAATGCATTTTTTACCCCAACCTAATATAATGACTTAACAGGGTTTTTCTTTTTTTTTACTTTATATATATATATATATATATATATATATATATATATATATATATATTATTCAACTAGAAGATTAATACATTAATTTAATGTTTAATTTTCTGAATGTTGGGAAATAAATTTAAGTCGTAAAATTACTCTTGTAATGCTTCTTTTATTGATATTGATAAATTGACAAACACTCCTATTGCACTTCATTCAAAAGAAACACACACTTTATGCTAAAACTTGGCCAGCATTTTCTACATTTGTTTCATGATTCCCTGTTTAAAGCACTCAGATGAATGATTCTATTTTTAACTAGGCAACTCTAATTGTTGATTAAATATTCTTCGCTGCAGAAAGAAATTTTTCTCGATTGGAAAGTTACATATTTAAATTGGCCCTTGAAAATCACACTTTTGAAATATTTTCTAATAAATTTCTATTTTTATTTAAGAAAATAATATGAAAATTATATATATTTAAGAAAATAGTGAACTCAGGAAAATTTTTATTAAAAGAATCTATCCTCTTAACACAAATGTTATTTTATTGTATTAATAGGATACATTTGTATTTTGAGTTAGTTTGAAAATAATCAATCATCAATCTGAAAAAGAAAGCAAGCATAGATACATTTATCCAAAATTGTGCTTCTTAAATATTGAAAATCTTTTGAGTGAAAGATTTAAGTTACAAAAATAAAAGTAAAAAACGATGGTATTAAATAACTTCTTTAAAGATCATAATAATGTTTAAATATATCAATGCTGCTTTAAATAGAATCGTAATTTTAATTTTTAATTATTTTGAAAATCCATCAATAGAACATACACACAAATTTACATGTAAAATATAATGGTACTTCATAAAGTTATTGATCCATTACTGAATTTAAAACACATTTATATGGAATCAGTTGTCTTGTAATTGTACTGATTAATCATTGTCGATCAATGTCTCAGAAATTATACTCTGAATGGCTTGAAATAATTTTCAATATATGAAAAGTACATAAATTCTAACAGTTAATTGTTTCGCTACATTTTTTACTTTGTACTGATTTATACCCATTAGTTCTCTATCATACATTAGCACTACCTCAAACAAGTAATGCTTTCGATGTTGGTTATTTCACATCTTTTGAACAGGAATGATAACTTAACATTTTAATAGATAGTCACAGCTTTCTTTTAGAATTTTAAATTCCTCGTAGGTGACCTATTTTGATTGAACCCCCACTAAGTTTTATTTTTAATCTCAAAATAACAAACAAATTTCAAATTTTATGTAGTTCAATTTTTGAATGATTTACATGAATCAGTCAAAGTATTTTATTTAGATAAATTACTTAAAAGTTCATCACAAAGTATTTCCCTTAATTTTTAACTTTGTTACAGGATTGTGAATTATACACATTAAAAACTTTAATTTTTAATGAATTAAAATCGTCCAAAAACAAAATTCGTACAATTTGCGAGTCCTGTTGATGTGATTCCTATTTACTTAAAATCTATGGTACAATGAAAGTAAATGTATTCTTGTATGATTACACATTTTTCACATGAAAGATTACTGTGCTATTATTTTAAAGTGTTAATAAAACTTCAGATAAGTAAGTTGAAAAAAAGTTTTATGATATTATTTGGAAAAAAAAAATTAAGAAAATCTTGATTTACTGGCTCTAAATTGCTTCATTTAAATAATAGAAAGACTTTTAATTTTGTCAATCCCTGAGAAATTCCATTATCAATTACAACGAAAATTTTGTACTCAGTCTAAGCAAAACAATAGCTATCTTTCAGAAATTTAAATCTTAACTAAACATTTTATGTCAAAATTGCACTAATGTAATAATAAAATTAGCTACTTTCGCTGATATAGAAATCAAAATGTGATGTAATAAATTTATTCAAATATCAATTTCATTGAAAATATAAATTTTATTGATATATTTAACGAAATGTAATAAGAATAATCAAAATTACAAAATGAAGTTTCGCTTTATCATTCGTAGGGAAATACAATTTATTGATAATTTTTCGTTATGGTCAGAAATTAATAGTGGACCAGCATGGATTTCATGTACTTATTTATTGACAAAAACGAAATAAAATAAATTGAAATCACAAAAACACACAAAATAAAAATTATGAAGGAAAGACACAAAAAGATTTTTGAATTTTATTCATGTTGTGGTTACACTTTACAGAAAATATTTGCAAATGCATGCATGTATTAGAAAATAATTTTTTTTTTTTAATTTTTCATGTCTTTTACAAAATTTTGTTTTACTATAACAGTTCAAAACGAATGTTTTGTCAAAGTTAGTGAATGTGTTTCATTTAACATATATTTAAATATTATGTAATGAGAGGGGAACGTTTTATTTAAACTGATACCATACAAAAACTTATAAAAATACAAGAAAATATTTCTACAAACAAAGAGAATATAAATTATATTTTTCAAATATCAATTATTAAAATAATACTAATATTATTTATTAATTCTCAAATATTTATTACTTTACAAATAAGAAAGGATTTACATATAAGCAATTTTATTAAATTGATTTTATTGAACTTGCTACTTAAATTTATGCGAATAAAAATAAAATTTAAAATATCAAATATAACTTTTAATTTTATAGTAAAATATAACTTTTATTTTTATATTTGATTTATATTGAAAATATAA
>JAPDSC010057640.1:87378-150189 GCA_026290005.1 Latrodectus geometricus
TATATATATATATATATATATAATAAATATTTGTAAAAGCAGTTTGTCACTTATTGGTTGAAATTGATGATAATTCTAATTTCAGACCAGAGAAATTCTCTTAGCGCTAGAGAAAATTAGTTACAGTCACAACGTATAACAGACACTATGATATAAAAGGAATTGACCAAGTAAAGATCTGACTTGAGATTGCATTTTATGTCAGGTATTTATGACCCAGGGAAAATTTTCGGATTCGTGAAGTAACTCCAAATTTAGAAATTTTGAAACATTCCTGTTTACATTTAAATTTATTGCTGTAATTTTCTATAAAAAAATAAGACATTTTTCCTCATTTTTTTAAAAAGTTTATTAGTATTACATCACCATTTTTTTTTAAAAAATACTGTATTTAAAATAAAAGTATTTTAGATAACTTACTTAAATACAGCTTTCACATAATCGGAAGAAACATTTTCTTGAGCATTGATATTCACTCCCAAAGCTGTTTCTTTAAAAGTAACGAAAAATTGCTTTTACTACTGAAGTAATAAGTATAGTAAATTATATAAATATTTTACATAGTTTACTTCACAGATTCAACAATTATTAGTATTTATTCACGAACTAATTACGAAATAAGTAAAATATATTATACTGATGGGATTGTTAATGAAATTTCTGAGTTTATAACTTATATATATATATATATATATATATATATATATATATATATAACAGACAAACCCTGTGAGAATCTATAATTTGTTCCATGCCTTAATCTATTTGTTAATAATTTGTTCCATGCCTTAATTCCATGCCTTAAGTAAACACAAAATGAATTTCAAATTTACGTCACATCTGAGTTAATGTTTATGTATTTTTTAAAATACATAGTTGTATTTTAATGTATTATATCTGATTATCTGTCATTAAGAGTCAATTGTTGAGTTGAGGTATATGTATTTTTTAAAATACATATGAGGAGTTTATTATGATATGTAAAAATAAACTCCACCAACCCGATATTAGTCTCCATCAAACAATTTTATTAATCATCTTTTCTTTTACTGATAGAAAGACATTTTATATTTCTACGCTTATATCCGAGGCAATAGCAAACTCTCTTTCTGATCATTCTAAAAAGGATTACCAGAATTTCGTTGGCGCGATGGCCCAAAATTATAGGATTCGTCACACATATATGGATTTTATTTGATTATATCTGATTATATGTCACTAAGAGTCCATCAATCTTAATTGCATCGACGAATGTAAATTGGATTTCAAGGTCTCTATATAAAAGTCAAAAATTAATTGAAGTTGTGAGATTTGATTATATATGATTAAAGAGAGAAAAATGTAAATTGATGCAAGGCTGAAAGGCAGATTGAGATTTTTTTAAACGAAGACAAAAGTAGTTAAGAATTGTAATTTCTTTTATTTATAAGCAGATATGAAAAAAGTTTTGAAAATATCACTTTTATGGTATCAATTTTAAAGATCATTATGAAGAAAATAAAATGTAAACATTCAAGATTTATGTTCGCTAATTCAGTTAACAAAATTGGGGTTCATATTATCTAAAAAAAATCAATTTAAAGTTTCAAAAAAGAGGGTCCTAAATTGCATTAAAAATCAAAATTTTTTAATACTTTTAATATACTAGCACCTGTTGAAATTGTTAAACTAGATAGAAATGTGAAAAGTAGAATGTTATTTATAAAAGTCATAATATACAGTAAAAAAGGACGTACTTAATTGTTTCCAAAATTCAAAATAATGAATATGTTAAAAATTCAATTTCAGCAGTTTCCTTATCTTTGAGCAATCATTATCTGCTAGGTATGGAATAGAAAAGATTCATAGTAAGTAGAGGATAACAGTCCACATCATCTCTACAGTTCATCGACTGTAATTGTGAATCAAATCCGTATTTTTCTAACAATTCATGCACTGAACTTTCTCCTGATATTAAATCTCATAAGAAATCAAAAGATATTGAATAGTATGATATGATGATGGAACAATGTAAAAAGTACACGCGAAATCTGTGTTCATCTAACAAAACGTTTGGGCAAAACATACAAAAGCCATGATCACACTTGAGTCAACATCTTATTTTAAAAAAACTGCCATAAATGCTTAAAGTTGATAAAGAGTGATAAGTATCTTATAAAAACATTTTTTCAATTAATACAATGTTTAATAATGACATAAAAATAAAATATTTGCTTCCCAATACAAATATTTGAATAATTTGGAACATTTTTATCAAAAAACCAAAGCTAAGTTATATTTAGTAGAATACCAGGACATAATCAAAAAAGTAATTTACATTAGCAATAATAGTTAACTTTATATTTAGGTATTCACAAAAAAATGGATTACCAGATAATTTCTGAAACCTTATTAACATTTTTTGAAAATTTAAATCATTCTGTAATGGGAATCTATTTTATCATAAAAAAAGAAATGTTAATATTTCATTTAAAACAATTTTCATAAATACAATATAAAATAGCACCAATATTTCGTAATCACATATTTGATATCAAAATGGCACTTACGGCAAATTATGTCTAAAAAGCAAAGTTGTAACGGAGTCATGATATTTGTAAAATCCTTAGTGGTTTCTTTCTCTAAAATTTTCACTAGTTGCTGTGATTTCTCATTAACGAATGGTAAAAAATCTTTCAGTATACTGAAGTGGAATGCTGGAGTCAGTTGCTTTCGGCGAGATTTCCACTTTTTACCGTGACTATAGTAACAAAAAGTCATTAGATTAAAATTGTTATTTAAATATGTGTGTTTGATAGTGTTATATATTAGATTCTTAAATAATTAAAGAAAAATTATAATATGTTAAATGCTAAAATGTTTGGTAATTTTAATACAAAAATATTATATTCATATTTAATATTGCAAAAAAGTTATAAAATGGGAACTCACAATAATTATTGAATTTAGGAATATAAAATATATGTGTTTTATAGAGGAAAATAAGCAAAATAAAATTGGAAAGATTCCATGATGTCTGACATATGCTTGTGTATGTATATATTTGAAGGGTAAAACATAACATCCACTCCTCAACAATAGTGTTAAACTAAACTCAGTATCACGACAGCACACATGAAGGTAAGGCTTACAATGCAATATCAGTTTCCTTTGATTGAGTATCTTGGGTAAGGTTAGCCACAGCAATTAGTTTCTGAGCATCTTTGGTTCTTAGTTTGACTGAACCACAGAAGGAATGAAAGGGTGTTTGATCTTGCCTAGCTCGAAGATGCAATCTGTGCCATGAAAGCACTAAATGCTATCCTACACTACCTGTTCTTCAAATAATAATATTATAGCATTTAATTTAAAAGTGTAGTTTTTGAACTTGCAATATATATAAATCAAAAACAAATTTTTTGCAAAAGTACTGCAATTATTTTTATGTATATATAATCTAGATGGCGTTAATAAATAAATGAAAATATGTGCCTTTTAATTAGAAAAGATCAATCTATTGAGATAAATTCCTATTTTTTCTTGTTTGTTTGAAAATGTTATGTTTCGCAAAATTCTGTTTATCTTAAGTTTCAAACTTCAAAAATATTAGATATTGAAAAAGAAAGAACAGGCCCAAAATGATCAAGAATACAGTTTGATCTATTCAATTCATAATTCATTTCATCTATTCCATTCAGTTCAATCTATTCAATTCATAATATTTCTATTATGACTTGTGACAATCACAAAGAAAATCAAATTAAAATTATAAATAAAAATGATGATATAAAAAATTTGTAATACTTAGCATGCTTTTAAATGAGCGGAAAAGGAAATATTATTATTTGAAGTAAGATTTTAAAATAATAAAATGCGGCATATATTGTTGTTGAAATCACATTCTAGACACGGGTTTAGTAAATAATGATAGTAACAATGCAGATTAAGACCAAGTTCAAGTCATATTGGTATTGCCGACAGTTCAGTTTAATTTCAAAGATAAGACGGACCAGCTGTTTTAAGCACAATAGCATTTATTTAACAAATAACACAAAATTGAAAACAATCATTAACACAGGAATTTTTCTGAAATACTGTGGGTATCTTTACGAGAGATATTTACCCACTTACTTCCTGGTTCGCATCGCATACAAGTACCCTCTGGACTTTTAATATTGAACTCAAGGGCAGTTGGGGCGCATGCGTCAACGTCAGTCCCAGCCTTGCAATGCTCAACATGACACAAAATATATGCAAGAACATGACATAAATATGAAATAAATCTTAACATAAATCGAATATAACCTACAAAGAACTTGACATGAAAACTTTTAAAATTAGAGAAAGAACGCACACACTGAAATAATACAATAAAGGTGCAATATGCTATAAAATAATATATAAATAACAGAACTTAATAAAAGTTTATATTTTTATGCATTTTCAAAATGTAGAATAGCTATTTTAGTAACTGCTCTATTAAATTCACCTGCTTTAGTGCGAACTTTTACTACACGCACTCTCTAATCCTTTCCACAATACACTTCTGTAATTCTGACCAAAACCTAGGTGTTCATAGGTAAACAATCTTCCTTGATTGATACTATTTGACGTACCATTAAGTGATTTTTTGTTAACATCTATTTTGATCTAGCTTGTAATGTGTTTAAATAATCAGTCTTCCATTTTTCCCAAATAAGTTGCACAACGTTGTCGATTTTTGTCACCGACTTAAGCGATTGTCACTTACATCATTTAAAAGAGACTCAGATATCAATGTTATCGGTCATGACTTTTCGAAGTTAAAAAGTGATGTTTTATCCTTTGTTTTAACTTTCAAATAAACAAGTGCTCCATATGCTTTGTTTACTGGCGTCACAAAAAACTATGTAATCTATAACATCTTCTTTGGAAACATAATCACGAGCAAGACTGGATATTCTGAGATTTTCTAGAAGGGGTAGTTCTTCACTCCATTTTTTCCATTTCTTTTCAATATTTGATGACAGGAGATTATCCCAGGGGATTTTTTCATTCCTTAATTCTTGTATAAGGCATTTCATTCTTATAGTGGAACTGGAAATCAAACCAAGGGGATCAAAAATCTATCCTACAGCCTGAAGTAAAAAGTGTTTCGTACTTTTGTTCAAAGAGACAAATTCCAGGAAATTTTTAGCATCTATAGTTAAGTAATTTCCTCGAGTGTACAAAAGTCTTTTCAGAGTTCAAACTGACACTTGTATCTCCAGGATAATTATCTAATTTATCCTTCCTCCACTGTTCCATCAATTCGGCATCATTACTGATCCATTTTCTGAGAACCATTCCATTACTTCCATAATTTTATTTGCACTTCGTGATATTTCAAGTGATTCTTCAAAATTGTTGTCACCAGATATGAGATCATCCACATAGAAATTTTTATCCAATAATTGAACGATGCCAGGATAAATATTTTTATATTTTTCTATACGATGTCTGATAGTACTGATATTGTAATAACCAACTGCATGCAATTTTAGTTTCGTTTATTACATTAATTGAACGCAATTTTAGCATTGGTATTTTTGAGGTGTTTTCTTTGAAGCATTGATTTTGATGTTGAAGATGTACCTTGAACAAGTAGACCCCGTCTTCGAAAATGCCGATAATAACAGAAATGGTTTAGTTGGACATGCATGATAATAATCTTAGTATCGCCCATGATGCAGTTTACACCATTTTCACAATGTAAATCTGAAATTTACAAAACAAAGTCTTGAAAATCAAGAGAAGATAATGCATTTTTTACCCCAACCTAATATAATGACTTAACCAGGTTTTTTTTTTTTTTTTAGATTCAACTAGAAGATTAATGTATTAATTTAATGTTTATTTTTATGAATGTTGGGAAATAAATTTCTGCCGTAAAATTACTCCTGTAATGCTTCTTTTATTGATATTGATAAATTGACAAACACTCCTATTGCACTTCATTCAAAAGAAACACACACTTTATGCTAAAACTTGGCCAGCATTTTCTACATTTGTTTTATGATTCTTTATTTAAAGCACTCAGATGAATGATTCTATTTTTAACTAGGCAACTCTAATAATTGATTAAATATTCTTAGCTGCAGAAAGAAATTTTTCTCGATTAGAAAGTTACATATTTAAATTGGCCCTTAAAAATCACACTTTTGAAATATTTTCTAATAAATTTCTGTTTTTATTTAAGAAAATAATAAGAAAATTTTATATATTTAAGAAAATAGTGAACTCCTGAAAAATTTTATTAAAAAAATCTTAACACAAATATTTATTTTATTGTATTAATTGGATACATTTGTATTTTGAGTTTGTTTGAAAATAATCAACCTTAGAGATCGATACATTTATCCAAAATTGTGCTTCTTAAATACTGAAAATCTCTTGAGTGAAAGATATAAGTTACAAAAGTAAAAAACGATGGTATTAAATAACTTCATTAAAGATCATAAATTGTTTAAATATATCAATGCTGCTTTAAATATAATCGTAAATTTAATTTTTAATTATTTTGAAAATAAATCAATAGTACATACACACAAATTTACATTTTAAGTATATTGGTACTTCATAAAGTTATTGATGCATTACTGAATTTGAAACACATTTATATGGAATCAGTTGTCTTGTAATTGTACTGATTAATCATTGTCGATCAATGTCTCAGAATTTATACTCTGAGTGGCTTGAAATAATTTTCAATATATGAAAAGTACATAAACTCTAACAGTTAATTGTTTCGCTACATTTTTTACTTTGTACTGATTTACACCCATTAGTTCTCTATCATACATTAGCACTACCTCAAGCAAGTAATGCTTTCGATGTTCTTTCGACATCTTTTGAACAGGAATGATAACTAAACATTTAAATCGATAGTCGCAGCTTTCTTTTAGAATTTTAAATTCCTCGTAGGTGACCTATTTGGATTGAACCACCACTAAGTTTTATTTTTAATTTCAAAATAAATTATTTCAAATTTCATGTAGTTCAATTTTTGAATGATCTACATGAATCAGTCAAAGTATTTTGTTTAAATAAATTACTTAAAATTTCATCACAAAGTAATTTTTAACTTTCTTACAAAAATGTGAATAACATACATTAAAAACTTTAATTTTAGTGAGTTGAAATCGTCCTAAAACAAAATTCCTACATTTTGCGAGTCCTGTTGATGTGATTCCTATTTACTTAAAATCTATGGTGCAATGAAAGTAAATGTATTCTTGTATGATTACACATGTTTCACATAAAAGATAACTGTGCTATTATTTTAAAGTGTTAATAAAACTTCAGATAAGTAAGATGAAAAAAAGTTTTATGATATTATTTGGAAAAAAAAATTAAGAAAATCTCGATTTACTGGCTCTAAATTGCTTCATTTAAATAATAGAAAGACTTTTAATTTTGTCAATCCCTGAGAAATTCCATTATCAATTACAACGAAAATTCTGTACTCAATCTAAGCAAAACAATAGCTATTTTTCAGAAATTTAAATCTTAACTAAACATTTTATGTCAAAATTGCACTAATGTAATAATAAAATTAGCTACTTTCGCTGATATAGAAATCAAAATGTGATGTAATAAATTTATTCAAATATCAGTTTCATTGAAAATATAAATTTTATTGATATATTTAACGAAATGTAATAAGAACAATCAAAATTACAAAATGAAGTTTCGCTTTATCATTCGTAGTGAAATACAATTTATTGATAATTTTTCGTTATGGTCAGAAATTGATAGTGGACCAGCATGGATTTCATATACTTATTTATTGACAAAAACTAAATAAAATAAATTGAAATCACAAAAACACACAAAATAAAAATTATTAAGGAAAGACAGAAAAAGATTTTTGAATTTTATTCATGTTGTGGTTACACTTTACAGAAAATATTTGCAAATGCATGCATGTATTAGAAAATAATTTTTTTTTTAGTTTTTCATGTCTTCTGCAAAATTTTGTTTTACTTTAACAGTTCAAAACGAATGTTTTGTCAAAGTTAGTGAATGTGTTTCATTTAACATATATTTAAATATTATGTAAAGAGAGGGGGGCGTTTTATTTTAAACTGATGCCATACAAAAACTTCTACTGCAAACAAAAAGAATATAAATTATATTTTTCAAATATCAATTATTAAAATAATGCTAATATTATTTATTAATTCTCAAATATTTATTACTTTACAAATAAGAAAGGATTTACATATAAGCAATTTTATTAAATTGATTTTATTGAACTTACTACTTAAATTTATGCGAATAAAAATAAAATTTAAAATATCAAATATAACTTTTAATTTTATATTAAAATATAACTTTTATTTTTATATTTGATTTATATTGAAAATATAACTTTTAATATTGTCAAATGTAACTTTTAATTTTATATTTGATTTATATTGAAATTATTTTCATATTTTTATCCATAAGAAAACTTTAATTCAGATACTACTAATAGGATAAAAATTTAATATATGTTGAATTCCTTACAACTCATAAATACAAATTATTTGATAAGTTCTAAATTATTATTAAGTATATTCACATGGATGATTTATAGCAAATGTTTAATTAGAATTTTCTGAAATGACGCACATTCTAAAAATGCGAAAATTCTATCAAATGAATCAGAAGGATTAAATAAAATTTAATATAAAATGAATCTCTTTGTAATTTATTAGTTATTATTTTTCAGAATTTTCTCCAGAGAATCAACTATTTTATCAAATACAATAAAAGGGAACTTTTACCTTGTGATAAGTCCTGTCCCAAGCCAAAAATGACTCCATTTATACATCACGGCTTTTTCCAATGCCTTTGTTCCGTTTAATAATTCCTGGAATTAATCAAAAACTTCTATATACATATATTTTTAAAATGGAAAAGCTGATCAACATATAAACCGAAGGTCTTGAAAAAGTAGTTTGGTAAAGTTTTGCAAATAATTAAAACATTTGACACCAATTTGTGTTATCAAACAAGATCTCACTTGTAATAAAAGCTATACAAATGACATTTAAAGGAGCTGCTGTGTTCTATTTTGGATATAGAATATCAAAATGTAGAATTTTTTAAACTATTCATATGAAGGAAGCATCACAGACTTATGTAATGTTAATAGTTGTTTGAAGTAAAAGGGATAAAACAGTTTATCTAGACCAATTAGATGGCCTATTAGTCAAAACAAAAAAACTGTTCTTTGTTCTGTTGACACAATAATTCATAGATAAGTATATTGGCAATCAGTAACAAGTCCTTCAATTATTAAAATGAGGTTTGCTTTTATAATCTAAAGTAGCTTAGTAGGCAACTACATCTGCACTTATAATACTTTTTAACAAAAAGTAATATTCTGAAAAGAAATATTCAAATGACTTCAGGTTCAAATGGATTCAGGTTGATTGTGAAAGAAGACTGAAGTAAGACGCACCGTCAACCACGTTGATAATTGATCATGACGGAGACTGAACTTCAGCTAAGCGTGATTATTTTTGGCTGGTACCTCTTTTTATGTTAAGTTCTAATGTTAAGAATGGTACTTTTAATGAACAGTACTTTAATAAAAAGAAAATTACTTTTAATAAAAAGTAACATTCTTAACATTAGAGCTTAACATAAAAAGAGGCACCAGCCAGAAATAATCACGCTTAGCTGAAGTTCAGTCTCCGTGATGATCAATTTTCAACGTGGTTGACGGTGCGTCTTACTTCAGTCTTTTTTCACTATCAAACTGAAGTCATTTGTACTTTTTAAATGAACTCTTTGTCCAAAATTACTGATTTTTATTCGATGGTCTCGACTATTTTTATGTATTTCAAGACAACTATTGAATGCAATAGTGGGATTAGATGCATATAGTCAATTTCATGTGCAATAAATAGCTTGAGAAATTAACCATATTTTTGAAAAAATAAATAACTAATTTTTTAGAACATTGAAATCTCTTACTCTAGAATCTACGCGTCTAGCCACTTATTGGTAAGCGAATCAAAGTTTGCAAATCAGATATTGTTTCGGATATCTGAATGGACAGCTCCATTTTTAAAGTGAAACAACATATAGTTGTTATTTTTGTACTCAGTTTTTAAGCCAAGAATGGGAGAAATGCACTAAGTGTCTAGACGTTTCACCAGTTAAAGAATTGTTGAACATGTTAGATCAATATAACTTCAGCCATTTTAAAATACGTCCAAACTTAATGAGCTGTTCCTATATTTGTAACAATGTAAGGCGTATTAAAAACTAGTATAAATAGAGCATATTGGAAACTTCATAAGTTAAGTGATTTACTAAGTGAATATTTACAAAAATGCTGAAATTAATTTTGTCTTGTTTGTATGAAAAAAATTAATATTTTCACATTTCAGTGCATTTCGCTGGTACTGTGCAATTTTAATAAGCACGCCTTAATAATCTATTCTTACTTGATAATTTTGAGCCACTTTGAGTCAAAATATGGCTGGTTCAGTTTTTTTTTTTTTTTTTTTCATTTTTATCTTTTTAAAAAAAATTAGTAAGAAATGAACATTTTTTTCAACATTTCACAACATAACATACCACAGATAACTCTGTCTGATTTAACTAATCATAAAATAAATGAATTACAATTAACTTATTTTTTAGGAATTTTAAGAGAAATGTTTTACCGTGTGACCTCATTGAACTGAATACTCTAAAAATAGAGTATATGAAAAGATTATCAATGCAATAATCAGCGTGCACCCAACTGACTATTAATTTCTGCTCAAAAATTTAAAAAACTATTAAATTATTATACTTACCTCTACTGCTTCTGGTGAATTCAGAATTATCAGAGGAAAAATGCCAATCCAGGCGGATATTACGTGTTCCTTTTTAAAGAGATAGCAGTACGATTTGCAAAATTCCAGCGCATCTATAAAAAGCACATTAACTTAATTAAAGTTAATTAATTATAACGTTTTAATGACCTGAAATGTAATTGCGTTTTGAGATTGAAATTATTAGGTAAAAAAATAAATTTTAAATAAATAATGACGCCATTAGAATGATTTGTTTCATTACAATTTTTTTCCGATACTTAAGACAATATTGAACCAAACGTTTTCTAGCAATAATATATATAAATTTTCAAAGTAGAATTTGAAATACCTACTGAAGAAATTTTTCATTTATATACAATTAAAGTTCAGGAATTTACATTAGTTCTTTTTAATAGTAATAATACGTTTAAAATGTTAGGAAAATAATAAAGTAAAATAAACTTTCATATCAAATTTAAACATTCCCAAGTTCAAGATTAAGTTCTAAGATATTTTTGTTTGTGTTAGGTATTCAGCCTTCCACTGAGTTTATTTTCCAATTATGCTTGGTACTCATAACTAGAAGAGTTTCTTGAGTTATAGATACGCGTTTAATCTGGGTAAAAGTTTGAACTAATAAGCAAATGGTAAGTCGTTGTAAAATGTAAATTTATAGAATCGTTATAAAATGATTTCAAATGAATGCCTCAAATCAGGTGCATTCATTGACAGTAATAAAAAGTCAGATCGTATTTTTAGTACCAAAAAAAGAAATTGAATTATCTTTTAGCAATTTATTCAAAGCTCTTATTTGCATAATATAATTTTCATTTATAAGCTAATACATAGTAATAATAGAATTATATCAAAGAAATTTTGATATTGTTTGACATATTTTAAGCAATTTATGAACTGTTAAAATAACATCACAATCAATTCTGGACACTAATCTTGACTTGAAAAATGACTTCAAAAATAAATAATTGCTCAGCAACACCGTAAGTAGCAGACAAGTGTCACCATGTTCAAATTAAAAACTACAAAATAATTAAATAAGATTACATTTCCAATATCTATTAAAAATTCAAAATGCGCATTTCAGCAAGATAATAAAAATGGTTTTTAAATTGTTTGTTAAATAAGCTCTCCAAAAATTAAAATTTTTTAGATAAACAAATTCACTGCATTTTTAATTTAAATTTATCATGAAACAATTTTTCAATAAATATTTTGTTACCATTTGGTAGCTTTGATACATTCTGGTTAGCTTTTTCATCAATTTCTGGAATTTCTGATAAATATTATTATTTTAAAAAAATTTGCCAGTTTTGCATGAGTGATTTCAGTCATAATTTTTAAAAATAAAGGATACTTTTATCTTTGAGAATTCTTCTAATTAATATAATTTAAAAGATTCAAAGAGTATCAACAAAATATATAAACCACCAAGATATTGTATTTCTAATGCATGAATTTAAGGCTATTTAAATGTTAAGGTTAATTTCAACAAAGTTTTTACTAATTGAAAAGTACGCATTTTTCTGTTAAAAACTATAATATATTATATTATATTCCTTTGTATCTTAATTTATTGTGAAAAAGGATATATATTTAGAAGTACTTGGTTAAAATAAGCGCTAAAATAAATTTTTAACAGGAGTAAATTTTATTAAATATTAGAATTTTCATAATTTTCAAATTTAACATTCCAGGTTGAATTTTGTATTAATTTAATAGTTATTTTATTCAATACAAATTATTCTATAAAAATTTAAAATAAATTAATGAATTAATTTCGTAAAGAATCAAAATTTAGGCATGATATGATGCATATGTATGTACCAAATTTACGTATTGAATACATATGTCAGATAAAATTTGTAACAAGAAGAAATAAAATTTTTATAAAATAATTTTTTTACTGAAAAGTTGCATATCTTTGTATTCAAGATCTTACATTAGAGCATTCTATAAATCAAATCTCTTATTTAAAAAGTAATAAAGGAATTGCAATAATAAACAGAATCATAAGTGTCTTCTGTATTTTTGGTGAAAAGATAACGATAAATAAGGCATTATAAATAGGATTTCTTGCTAGTAATATTGAAGTCATTTAGTTAACAGTTGGTAAAAACAAAACAATATACTTACATGTTGTTTTAGAATATCCATTCCACCCTGTTTTACTGTGACTAAAAGGAAAGTAACTCAAATGCCCTAATACATTTGTGAACCTTAATTTCAGAGAAGGTACAAGTTTAGAATATTTTTGCCTTTTAATGAGAAATTTAAACAGATTATAAAGTGAAAAGATTAAAATTGTTAAAATAGAAATTTTACATATTTGAAAAATATTTAGCACCATATCTAGAGTAATACAGGAGGACTATATGTCCAATATGAATTTATGCAAATCTGTTTTCTGAGTTAAAATTATCTGAGATAAATACAATTTCTATACTCGCAAATATAATATATTTATGCTTAAGTAGGACCTAACAATTATTCAGTATCATTAATGGCAACATTAATGTAATTTGCATTAATATTACATTACAAATTGCTTCCTTTAAATATATAGCGATCCATAATATTTCGGCTCATGATGGTTTATTAATTGTATAACACATATAAAAGGCAATGCTTTGATTTTTCATGGATTTATTTTTAAAAGTGAAATAGAGTCGCAGAAATTGAATGGAAAATCATTGATATAGAAATCCGAAATGTTTAATACTTTAGAAGGAAACTTTTAAGTAAGCTGATATTGTCCTTTTACTACAGAAGCAGTATCTCAACTGAATATATGAATACATTTGAACTTAGGCTATGAACTTAACTATTTAATATTTGAACTTAACTATTTCCTCATCAATATTGACGGCAATCGATGGCATTAAAAGTATTTCTTTAAAATCTTTGTTCAGGTGAGAAGAAGCAAACGTTGATTTCTATAAATATTTTTCATATTTCGGCTATTAAGTAGAAGTAAAATATTCTTTAGTGTGCCCTTGTGCAATGTAGTCAGTGTAAATAAGTTGTGTTTTTAAAAGTTGTATCAAAGTTATGTGTATATTTTCAGTTTATTACCTAAATTATTTTAAGGTAGCAATTACTTTTAATCTGAAAGAAAAGGTTATAAATTTAGTACTTGTAAATATTTAATTTTATACCCAATTAAAAAATATGAATTTGTTTTATATTTGGGATTTTTATTGAATGCAAATTTTATTTATTGTGTTTAGTTATTTATATTAATATTTCGTTATTATTATAATTATATATTTTTTATTTCGACATTAGATTAAATATTTAATATTAAAAGAATAAATATATGGTTATCCAACAGCCTGAAGGAAACATACATATGATGTGAAATTTAATACATGCGTGTGAGAAGAGAGGATGTAGAAATCGCATTGCAGACATTGAAATCGCGTACATACATCACAGTATACTTTAGAGCTACTTGCATGCAGTATGTAAAGTGAGAACTGAGAAAGAAAGTGCCAATTTGAATTATAGAATTTTTTTTAGTAAACCGTTTACTATTTATCTTAGAATACATTTTGATGTCTCTAACTGGAGTAGCGAAAGTCGGCTGGCTATGGAAATTCTAATACATGCGGACTAATCAACATATTCTGGCTGAGTTTCAGTGCACGATGATTGTTTGGCTATAAAAATAGTTCGATAAATACGTGTTTCTAGCACTTATGTCTTCAATTAAAGCATGGTAAAACTTTCGTATTTGCAATCAAAATGTTCTCTTTCAATAAAAAAGTAAGCGATATAGAAGCTTTTTTAAATAGATTTTTCATTTACGTGGCTTACTTTAGAAAGTGGCATTCGCAAGCATAACAAAACATTAAATATGCAAATTAATTCATCTTGATTATGTATTTGCATTTTTCATACACTAGTTATCTTAAATTAAGGAAAAATCACAAAAATGACAATAGTGCAAAACGATATGTGTGTAATTTAATGAAATCTATACACATTATACAACACATAAGAAGCTTTAAATTGCATTAAAGGAAATCACTAGACAATTAAAGTGTTAGAAAAATTAAGATATGTATACAATGAATAAAGATGCAAATTTTATATTGGAAAAGCACCTTTAATATGGAGCATGATTGCCACTAGAAGCAATATAACACACGCAGTTATGTGTGATGTTGAAAATTATGTGGTTTATTAATTGTGTAAGAACTGAGAGCCATTGTTCTTCTAATGCAGTTGAAAGCGTGCCTAGGGTCAGAGGAGGGAGATTGAGATCAGCTACACGTTGTCTTAAAGCCTCTAAAAATTGCTCGATTGTGTTAATATCCAGAATGACATCTCTATAAGGTTTAAGGTTTCATCTGGAAAAGATATGGAGGTCTGTGTGCCTATACAAAGATATACACCCCTAACACAGACACTGCCTGATCCATGTGTATCTCTTTCATGGTAGTTTGATGGATGAAAACGAGATCTTTGTCCTCTTCAAATGAAACGGTACTTACAATCGCTTTCAAAGTTATCCCTAATCATATTATAGAGAACATCCCTCCATTGATCAGCGTCCGGTGGACATGTTGAGGTGCCCATTCAACCGTTCCCGCCTATGTCATGATATGAGCGGGTGTAATTGACTGGTCACCTCACATAAAGACCATGTTCATGAAGCATTCGACCCATTGTTGATCTAGATACCAACATTCCGGAGCTGGCTTCTAGGAGATATCTGAGTTCAGCCAGAATTGCGGTTCTATTCCTTAGAACACATAATAACAAATATCAATCATAGGCACTCATATTAGCATGGTCCTCCTTGGCTTAACTTCCTGGATGCCGAATACTTCATTAGAGATTTTTCCTAAAGTCTATGGATCACAGGCGAATTCACATTAAGACATCTAGCCAAGTCTATCGCACTTTCTGTAGATCATTTTTATAACTTAGCTATACCAAATTTCTTTCCTCCAATGCTCAGTGACAATTGTCACTTTGCTTTGAGCTGTTCCGTTTTATGCTCCTCGTATTCGAAAGCAACGCCATTGTTTTGCATACTGTCATATTTTTCAACTTCCTTTACTTACCAACATATTCAAATTTCATTGAGATTGTCTTATATTTGGGAGGGTTTTTGGTATTTTTGTGATTTTCTCTGACTTTATGATAATCAATATTTTAGAACTGTGTCTTATGATTTTTATTAGTAGATATACCAAAACTAGTTACGAACTTCACGAGATAAAAGTCGTGAAAGTCACCTTACTAGGAAATTTTAACGGATGTGAAATAAGCAATATTTGGTTAAGATGAGTGTTTGACTAAACAAATGCGATAAATTTCCAGCAATTGCTACTTGTAGTTAAATTTGGTGGAATTTTTGGGCGTTTAATTATAATTTAATGTTCCTTATTATAGCTCACATTTTCTAAGTGAAACAAAATACTAAAATAACATTCTTTTTGATTATGAATATAGCTCTGAATTGTTAAACATCGTAAAGTTTATAATACCTGCTATATAACTTTAGATCTGCAAGTGTGTTATTACTCACAAGTATATTTTTGCCTGATCATTTTACATGCTTATGTAAAAACCACATACCTATAAAATATGATTAACTTAATAATAAGCGGCCTACTTATTATAAGGCATCTCTTGACATAATTATTTTTTGTATAGAAATTAACAGAATCGAATTCTAAAAATATTGTCTTGAAACATTATTTAGCATGAAATAGGTTTATTTTAGAGACAAACATCGGAATAAAAAATATCGGAATAACAAAAATCGGAGAATTTTTAAATTTATTGATTTTTAAACCATTCCTATTCGGGTTCCTTCCCTCTCAGCTATCTTGCTTTAGAGCAACGTATACTTCTTTACCGTTGTTTCCCCCTATGATGATGCCGCAGTGCGGATAGCTTCAAATCTATTTATACAGAGATGACCTAAGCAAGACTTCTGTATTGATGGGTGGTTTACAGCATTAGATATCATGTCCAGTTGAATATGCCATTGGAATGAATATCAAGCACTACCTATTAAACACTAATTATATTACTGCTCTCTGCAAATTCTCTAAATTACAAGTTGAGTACTAAATATGGTTTGCAAAATACAAACAACATTCTCGCCTCAGGAGACAGATCTTAAATACAAATGTTCAAACTTACCTAACTTGCGTAGTATGATAAACCTTCCTTTTGTCATAGCTTGAAATCAAACTTACGGATCCGTCAATTATTATTCACTATCAATTACCACTTAAACAAATTATAACAATAGGAAATAAATATTTGAAAATTAGTATTACATGCAAATTTTTCTTAAAATTTTGACTATTTTAAATTGGTTCTAACAAAAGTAAATGGAAGTTGTACATGTTGATTCTGTTCAATTAGTCAAGATTAATCACGCACTTATCATCAAATTTCAGATGATATTTAATGAGTGTTACAAGAACATAATAGTTACACTATTTACAAAATAAGAATAAACATCGCACTATTTTGGAAAGATCAGAATACTTGATATTTGCATTATCACATGTCTGTGAATAAGTCTCTTCTAACGACTTCGATTTTCTTTATTTTTACTTCATATAAGGATAAAGCAAGTGAGAGCTAGAGACTACTGCAATTTTTATACATGGATCCCACAAGCGGCAATCACGAGTGTCAAATCTTCATTTAGCATCCATCTAAATTTAAAACTTCCTGAAATAAAAATGAATGAAAACAGTAATTTGATCAAAAAAAGTACAAAATCATCATTTTAAATTCTCGTCTAACATCCTTAAAACTTACGATCACGAGGATCAAGATGTCCTCCACTACGGAAAATCCGTCGTGATCCTTTAAGGTCTCTTTACTCCAATGTTTCTTCAACCATCTTTCATTTGGTTAAAGAGTTGGGGGGGGGCATTTTATTTTCATCATTGGACGTCTTAAAAAAGAAACTATTAGAAGTTTGCTATGTGCAGATTTAATTATATTAATTTGCATTTCGTCTAACAACTAACAGTTCATTATCATTAACATACTATACATGACAACATTTTTAAAATAATCATCATATTTTTGTTTCAATATTTCATTAATTATTTTAATGAGTTCGTTTGTTATGAGCTTGGATTATTTTTAGTATTAATCTATCTTAAAATGTTATGTAAACAGGGTTTCCCCCCCCTCCTCTGCTTAAATCATCCGCATATTTCATGCTATAAACTATTCTGTGTTCAATATATAGTCAAAGTCAGATAACATATGAGCCCTTAGCTATTTTTGTTCTTAAATCTTTTTTGTTCTTTTTCATAGTCAAAGCATTATCAGTAACTATTATAAAAGGATTTCAAAATATACACATAACTTTGTTAAAGCTTCTCTAATACCCAAAATTTCTAATTCATGACTCGAATATTTACTCTCAGCTTCAGTTTTCCTCTTATTCATATAGTAAACAGGGTAAAATTAATTATTTACTAAAGATCTTTGAATAAGAGTAGCACCATATCCATCAATGAGTTTAGATATCGATTTTGGGATTAAACTGGCGCAGCTTGTCCAATTTTGAACCTTGCGCCATAAAACCCAACCAAACAAACAAAACTTGGGGATTAAAATTTGTAAGAACAGGTTCCGACTCTTTAAGTTCCGAACCAAAAAGTTCTTTCGAACTTTTTAACTCAGAAATATTGATTACAGGTTTAGTTTTAATTGCAAAGGTCTGAAATTTACCATTTATTATACAGTCTAAAAATTTTATTTCACTTTCCAAAAAATTACATTTCTTTAAGTACTATTCTAGTCCTTGCTTCGATACAGTTAGTAAGACAAGTTTAAGTTTTTAAATACCTTCATTTTTTCGTTTATGGCTGAAATAATTAAGTAAGCCATATAAATTGCTACTTGTTGTAGCAATTTATATGGCTGACTTCTTTTAAAATTTGTGGAAACACACCACAGATGTGTTTTTGAAAAGTACCCAGAAAATTAGTCAATCCAAATGGGCACTTCAAAAACTCATATTGACATTGTGCGTAATGAAAGAAGTATACTTTCGAGAACATTCTTCAACGTCAACACGAAAGAAGCCTTTTTTAAAATCCAAAGTCACAACTATAAAAGAATGTAATACGTCATCAAAACTGACAAAGGAAAATGTTCACGAATAGTTTTCCCTTTAAGTCGCCTGTAATCAAAGCAAAGTCTAGTCGTGTAATCATATTTCTTAACTAATATCACAGGTGGAGAAAAATAAGAACTATTAATAATTATTCCCTTGGTTATCCGTTCAATTTAAGCTTCAATTATTTTTTTCTCAAGGATTTTCAGTCGCCGGGGGGGGGGGGAAGAACAAATTGCTGTTTCCTTTAAATTAAATTTCATCTTAACATCAACTGTTTTAATTTTATTATGAAAATAATTTCTTTTATCAAATGTATTTCAGAACACTGTGATTTTTCTTTAATGTGAATTAAATCAATTTCCGATTCCTTGATAGGATTTAAAAGTTAAATAAACTGTTTTGTTTTTGTGAAAAGATACTCCATTTTTTGAAATTGTTATAAACTACCTTAGTTATAATAATGTCAGTTCCCATAATTAAATCAGAACTTAGAGTCATTATTTGTAATAAAAAATAACTGTGATTACTTTTTTTTAATATAATTTTTATATATATTGTGATTTGAATATTTAATTTAGATTTCTGGATATGAAAGAAAATTCATTAATTAAAACATATTTTAATTGCTGCAAATCAATTTTCGGTGATCGGGTAATTTTCGGTGACCATCCTGTACTTTGACAATTTATTCCGTCTCTAACGCTTTTTGCAGGGTTCTACTTTTGGGTCCAAAATTTAAGTTAGAGTATAAACTTTGGCGAGCATGTGTTAAATTATCAAAATAACGCGCTTAAAGTTGTTGTCTAGCTCACCAAAGTCTACAACGCCCCCCATCAATGTTTTAAGAGATACGTTTATCAAATTGGTACTGAAGAAAGTCTAAATAAACAGAATCATTGCACCGGAAAAAGCAAGAAAATCTAACCATTTTCCTAGTTTTTATGACGTTTCAAATTTCGGCACCCAAATTTTCAAAAGCGCCTTACCATCGCGTCAGGGACCCTACATTCCCTATTCAAAAATGTTCGTCTAGGTGTGCTCAATCGATCCTCAAAGTTTGTCACCGACGAGCTGATTTATATATATATATATATATATATATATATATATATATAATATAATATAAATGTATGCACCCTTATATTTTACGTCTTTTTTAAAATTGAAAGTAAATACTTTCTCATCTCTGAAAAAAGATAATATGCGGCCACAAATCATTCCCAAATTGAAATATTTTTCTCAAAATAAATAAATTAACAAAAATAGGAACTCTATATGGTGCTTCTATATATTAACCAAAGTTAAGAAACTTTTTTGTATTTGAACATTCAAATATAGAATATTTAATGATCTATAACTTAAAATTTACAGGTTTTAATTATACTATTCAACAATTACGCAAAAAATGTAGATCTTATACATCTGTATTAAGGTAGTCTATATGCATTATAAAATAAGTAACTTTTTAAAACATAGAATAATTGATAAAAAAAATTTTTTATTACTAAATGGTTTTAAATCACATGAAATAAGGGATAGTATATAAATAAGTTCAACAAACAAATTTAATTTTCTTTTTTGTTCCAATTCCTTTTTGATGAATTCATAATAAGAGAAAAATCAGCTTTTTTTATTCTTTGTTACAATTACGTTTCGAGGCCGGATTTTTATTCGCACATCTTTTGTCGGCCTCAGTACAACATTAAAGCATTCAAGAACTTTATCTCTTGGATCTAAGGATTCCAATGTGTAATGTCTCAAAATATAAGAGAACATTATCTTCATCGTCATCATGGCATATTTTTGACCTGTAATGTATGAAGACATTTAAAATTTTCACAAAGAGCATAGTAGTAAAATAATTTCAAAATTTTGGAAAAATCCACACATATTGAATATTTTACGAATGCAAAGAAATGAAATGTTTTTATTTCAAAGTAAGCACAAATTTTAGATTTAAAAAGGATTTTATTTTAATTGAGATAAAACCTCAAATAATAAATTCAATTTCTTGATAAATAAGACTTCAGTATTAGAGAAGTCTGATAATATTAAAATATTAATATATCTCAACAAGAAATTAATATATTATCCTAAGGCAATCTAGCTGTTCCCAAAGAAAGTTTAAAAATATTTGCTGTAAAAATATAATTTAATCTTGTGGAGGACTATATAACAAATAAAATTTAATGTCATTAGATTTTTTTTAAAATACGATAGATTTATCGTACATGAACATTTTATATATTTTACCGATGCAGTTTCTAGGACCTGCTGAAAAAGGAATATAAGCGTATGGGTGGCGATTCTTCGAGTTCTCTGGAGTGAAACGATCGGGATCAAATTTTTCAGGATTTGGAAACATTTCTTCATTTCTGTGTAGCATATATGGAAACACAAACAAAGTCGAGTTTTCTGGTATCTGATAATCACCTAAAATTACATGAGGAAACAATTTATTTTAAAATTTGAAATCACATTAATTAATAAAACTTTTTATTTTGTAATGAAAACGAAGAAAAATTTTACAATGCAAAAATTTCATTCAGTTTCATTATAACTATTGAAATTTTAAATTTATTAAAATGAAATGTGAGAAAGAGGGAAATGTTTCTTTCTTTGTTTCTTTATTATTATTTTTAATATTTGGATATTTAGGCTCACTGAGTGGAAAGAACGAAGAACAACGCCATTTTCACTTGTCTTGATTTTTGAATTTAAATAGATTTTTTGTTTTTATCCCCATTATTACAGCTCTTCAGAAATTCTATATGATATATTAAACTAACAAGCCTATAGCTACAATAATTAAATCATTATCAGAGTAAAACCATCGTAAATAATTATTTATTTCAGCATTTCCCCAACACAGACATTTTTTTATTGTATCAATCAAGACGTAATGTTGACATTTTTGATTAGATTGATTTATGATTAAAGTGACATTGGTTGAGTTATAATTGTTATTTCATCTATTTTATTATTGCACATGAAAAGCTGTATTTCAATCTTTCCTCCAATATTCCACTAATCCTTTTAATTTAAAATAATCAATGCATATGGAAATTTTATGTTGAAATTGATTTTCATACAATTTATTCATCTTCATCTAGTAATTCGGGATCGTTAATTAATGAAATGTTGAGTGTTGTTAATGCCCAAACTCATTTGCTTAAGCTAAATGTATTCCTAACTTAGGAATTTTTCGCGGATTTTAAAAATATTCATAACTGTTACAATATGTAAAATATAAAAGTTACAACTATTTTTCATCTCATTTTCCATTAAAATATATACTTAACATATAAGCTATTGTCAAATGAGTGAGTATTTTACACAGTTTATATAGATGTTAAGTTTGTAATTAAATTCTAAAACATAATATTTTAGTAGTGATAGTATTAACAGAGGCCAAATAGTTCATTTCCTATTCGGTCTATATTTTAATTGTTTAAAAATTTTTGCAATTTGTTTAATTTGGTCAATTTTACTTTTAAAATTGATGATTTTCGTTATTAATTTGAAAACATTAATTTATTTATTAGTCTTTTTGCCGGGTACTGTAATGCTTTATGTACTTTAATATTGTATCCTGATTGGGTAAAAATTTTTCTGCATGTATGAATTAGTTGATTTTTAATTAATACTTAAATATGATATTCCTTCTCTTTCTCCATAGATTCGATCTTGTGTTTCATTCTAATGCATTATTGTATCAATGCTTTTTGAAATTCTAAGTGCACTAACATAACATAACTAACAACATAATTATTTTCTAAGGGTGGGCACTGCGTGATTAATTCTTCGCTACAACAAGGTTGGAAACTGCTACTAATTTAGCGTATCTCTTTGAAGCAGTTTAATGAAGCAAATATGATTTGAATTATTTACTGAGTGATTCAAAATACATTTATTCCTTTTATAAATTAATGTAACAACTAAAACATTACATGAAAGGGTTTTTTATTTGAATCTCTATTTTTATTCAACAATTTTGTAATTTTTCCAATTTATTTTCATGTAGAGTATTCTATAAAATATATTTAGTAATTGTTAGTGCTATAAAATATTTTTTTCCAATGGGGGCACTTGGGTGATTAACCCTTTCGCGCCACTACAAGGCAGGAAACTGTTACTCATTTATCGTTACCCGGTGAGCACCTGTGAACCAAGTCACGTTGGTGAGTAGCATTACCACGTCACACCACCACAAACCCATTTATAGGGTGGGCCACATTCCTCTATTATCTCAGAAGAAAGGACAAAGAAATACGGAGAGAGAGAAAGGAAGGATATGTTCATGCCCAAACCGGAATTCGAACCCGGGACCAACAGCCTAGGAGTCAGGAATCATAACCACTCAGCCATTGGCTGGCACTAACAACATAACTTCCACAATCAAATTAATCTTTGCTAGCTTTCATATAAATATTTTAATCCAGAGTTTATGTAAAATATTTTCCTATGATTCCTTCTTTTCTGAATTATTATTTTTGATACTTATCATCAAACAATAACTTGACTTTTAAATGTACATCCTGTAGTAATTAGGGACAGTACAAATAAAATATCCACTGCTCTCTGTAGCTCCATAGAAGAAACTGACAGTTCATGCTCTCACCTACTTGTAAAAAGTGAGATTTCTGTACATCTTTTTATCAGTTAAGAAGAACTACCCGGTATTCCAATATTAATATGGATAAAAAATACTTTTAATTCAATGGTGAGGCTAAAGAAATTCGATAAAAAATGATGAAACATATCAATTACAAATTGAGCTCAATTAGGGAAATGCTACAAATGACTTGTTTAACAAATTACAACAAAATTATCTCATCAAAATATTTCAAGATATAACCTATTAAAATATGCAAGAAATGAAGATAATAAGATTATTTAATACCTTAAGGGAATCCTCGCAAAAATAATAATGAGACTGCCTTTTATATTATTATGAGATAAAATATTATGAGTTGATCACAAGAGGTAAACACACAGATAATTTAATTTTACCACATAACCGCAATGATATACTCGAAAAGAAATAACACATTAAACGTAAATCGAAAACGTCAATCAGAAATAAAGAATGTAAGCGAAAAAAATAAGCATGATCAATAAAAAAAGCCTCTGTAGTGTGAAGTTCTAGAAAAAAAGCTGGAAAAGAAAAGAACAATCATTGTTAACTTGAGCAAAGGAAAAATAGTCAAGATCGGCAATTCTTCTCAGAAAACATGTCCTGTCGAATCAAGCTAAAAAGTTTAATTGGGGAAAATGGCAATAAAATTTTCCTGTCTTGCAAAATTCTGAAAAAATAAAATTACTCACAAAGCAACTAATGCAATCTAATCATAAGCTAAAAAAATGAAAAGTTTCCAACAAGCATTATTCTCCTTTATATTTCTGTAAAACTCATGGAAGATGATAAAATACGCAAACTCATCGATGAAATGAATGTTACCAAACAAGACAACCAAAAAACACACTTCGATTCACAGACAATACACTTCCATTCGTACATGATACAATTGTCAAGGAGTTATTCATATGTTTAAATATTTTAAATCTAAGCCACATAACGGAAAATGCAATGAAGTTCACCTAACAGACAAATACAAATCAAAGGACTTCTGCATTGAATACAAATATCCAAATAAAGGTTGTTAAAGTTATAATATAAATTATGCAACTTTTTCTAAAATCTGCTAATATTCGAGAATAACCAACAATCATTAGAAGCATCCTAATACAAGCAATATGAAAAATGCTGAAACTCGAAAATTGTTAAAGAACATATTAATCCTTTTTATTAAACTTTTCCTCTTTAATTCATTCTTATATCTTCAAATAAATCTCTAGAGCAGAGGGGTAGCTCTAGCTAATTTTTTCGAGAACATCACTGTTAGTAATTTTTATTTTTCCATCATTCATGAACCATATGCTGTTGATGGATTTCTTAGAGATGTTTCTTGGAAATCTTTTAATTGCTCCTTTGATTATAAGAATTTGAGTCCATCTTAAAATCCTTTCTGAACCTGATCTGTTTGCTATCCTACTGAGACACTACAGCAAATCTTCAAAATGTTTTACCTGAGCCAGTTATTTTTTATTAACGAAAACTCTTGACCTAACAATAGTCGATGAGTTCTAAATAATTTTATATTTCAGCTCAATCTTAATACAGTAAATGAAATAAAGTTTTCTTTACATTTTATGGGATCAACTGGACAAAGTTGGCCTGATATAACACTTGGAAATGGTAAATAGTACCTCATTATAAGCAAATGATCGGTAAGTGATGAAATCTGTTGCTCGGATCATAAGTTCTTCTCGTATAACTTTAGATATCTCATTATGTCTTTGATAGACATTTCAACACCTTTAGTAACAAGAAACATTTTAGATCGCAAATAAATATTCAACTGAAACAATAAATAATGAACTTAGAAATTGCCCCAACACAAATTTGCTTGATAAAATAACAAAAAAATTATTTTGGCCAATTATATATATGCTGAACAGTATTTTAAAATTCGAAACCTAAATTTAAAAAAAAAATTGTTAGGACTTATTATTACGAAATAGGAAATAAAATATCAATTCACTTAGAAGAAAAATGAAAAGTACTCCACAAAAAACACAGAGCACACGGAATACAAAAAACAACTAGCCTTTTAAATTCTGAAGCCAAAATAGGATGAATTTTTGGACAAATAACAATAGCGATTTTGGTATATTGTAAAATTTGTAGCTGATAAAGTCTTTAAACCAACCCTATAACTCACACAACTGTGGTACAATACTCCAACTAATTCCCAATCTACAAGTGCAATTCAACAAAAATATTTTACTCGCGTTTTCTTCTCAGTTACAATCCAGTATAATTCGCGTTTCTCTACACAAAACTTTGAAGTTTTCAATTTCGTCTCATTAATGATCCAAATTCACTGTTTACTCTAAGGGAGTTTAAGTACACACACACAGCTGTGGATAAATATTTAAACCTCTATATATCAGTCTTAGTTTCAACTTTTAATGCAGGTATTTTTATAAATAATATCGTTATGTCAATTATTATTAAATTGTTATGAAACACTATTACTGACTTGTAATTTTCTAATTAAGCTAAAACAATTTCTAACTGAACAAAAAATAAATGTTTTTTTTTTTTTACTCTTAGATATCTTTGAATACAAAATCAAGCTTCATTCACATGCATTATTTTCATAAGATTCGATAGGTTCGTTTTTCAGAAAGGAAAAATAAATTAAAATTGTGTTTTCTTAAAGCGATTGTTTAAAGCAGTTTATTGCTTATTTCAACACTTAATTTGATAAATTATTCTGAATTTATCAGCTTGTTGTTTGAGAAAACTATTAAAACAATGAAATATAAGAAATCAAATATTTTTCTTACAAATAACCATATCTTTGCTTGCTTTTCTTGAAAATATAGGAGCAGGCGGATAAAGTCTCATAGTTTCCTGTAATAAAGTTTTAAATTTATTATATTTATAAAACTAATTTTAAAAAAATAAGGTACACGTAACGATTGGAGGATTTCCATTACATAAACGATAATTTTAATTATTGATACAAAATTTTTAAATAAATAAAAATAGAATTATTAATGATTTTTTTTACATGGAGAAAATTTTATATCTTTTAGACAAATATATAATCTCATAATTTAAAATATACCACACCTGTCAAATTTTATTGTACAAATAATCACCCAAAAATATTTTGCAAGAATGTAAATCGACAATTCGAAGAATTTCAGCTTAATTTTTGAGATTATTATCAAAAATATTTTTTCTAATATTTCACATATTTAATAATTTTTCAAGTGGAATAAAAGTATTTAGAGTCTAAGAATAAATTATTCTTGTGCTTTTCTATTAGTATTTCAAAACTATATAAAGATTATAATTTTAGCTAGCTTTTTTTTTTCTCTGTGGTAATTTCCTATATTATCTACTCAGTATCATAAAATATTTCAGTTACCAAAATTTTTACATTAATTTATGTTATAAATTTTAAACATTTGTGCAATATTTTTCATTTAAAACAGAATATTTGTTAAAAGTTATCAACTTATATAAAAACATCTAAAGATACTTTTCATTATAGAAAACTTTAAACATCACAATGTTTAAATTTAATAAAAACACTTTTGAAAAATTGTGAAAAAATTATTTAGTTACTATTTTAGCTGATAAGTTATTTGCTTTATCAACATTTTAGAAATAGATATCGTATTATTTAATTTATAAACACACCACTTATCCTTCAATTCAAATTTTATTATCAAATACTTTACTATTAACCTTTTATAATCCCTATTATTATTATACAATTTTATATGCCTTTACTGATAGATATTACAGATCCTATTTGTTATTTATCATTTTCTAAAATGCATTACGTTGCAAAATGATTTATTATGTAGAATGTATATAGGAAAGTTTCCCAACAATTTCCAAAAAAAAGTGCAATTTGGAAATTTTACCCTCACCAATATAATATTTAATGTGAAACGAAATTATATAAACTATAACCAAATATTGATGTAAAAGGTAATGGAAAAATAAATGTGATATTCACTTTCACAAATAACAAACAATGTTTGAAAATTTTAAGTATTACATTCATCCCTTCTCGTATTTCGAAATGTCTAAAATAAAATTATTAATAAATAATAAACCTCAACAAAAAAATTACTGCTGTTCAAAATTACATATTAACACATTTTGAATATGAATTCATGCATGGTTTGCTCTTAAAAAGGATTGGTTAATGGATATAAGTAATAATAAATGAGGAAGACAAAGATTAATTATTTTAATTAGAATAATTAGAATTCAAATATCAAACAAGAAGAAAATATTGAAGCTATGGCTGTCTTCAAAACAAGCAATTGAAAGGGTATCAAGATTGAAGTATTCTTTTGGGGAAAAAAACCTATCACATTGATTCAGAAATTATTTCCTAAAGCAGAATTTTTTTTTTTTTTTTGAAACTGTAGTTTGGAAGCAGAAAAAACAAAATATGTTATTACTTTCTTTGATTTTTATAAAAAGAAAATGAGATATTTTTAAAATACACATTTCATATTTAGGTGTTTCTTATAGGGTCCATATTAAAAAATGACTTTTTTTTAATAGTATTTCATTAATAAAAGGAGAAAAGTTTCGTAAGGAAATAGTTTTAGAATCTAATTCATTTTTTAGAATAGTTTAGAATCTAAATCATTTTTCTAGGACACGAAATTTCGATTTTAAGAGGAAAGTTCACAGGCAAGGCTCATGAAAACAAGAGACAACTACACAACAGACTAAGAGATGTTAACAATATAAGTAAAGAATATTTTATATATAAATATTTATATATAAAATTTTCTTTACTTATATTGGGATGACAAAATTATTGAAAGTGGAGTAAATGGAACTATACAACAGACTAAGAGATGTTGTGTAGTTCCATTTCCTCCACTTTCAGTAATTTTGTCATCCCAATATTAGTAAAGAATATTTTAACTCATTATGATGAGCTAAAATTTGATTACATATTCGATGACTTTTCTCCAATGTTCTCAACAGATCGAAAATCGACTGAAATGACTCGGCATGAGTAATTTCATTTAATTCAGTTTTTTTCTCAGAAGAATATTTTCAGTTTAGTTTTATTCATTCTTTAATAGAATATAATATATATTAAAGTAGATATTTTTTTTGATTAATTGAAACTGCCTGCGATGTCATTCCTCTAAATTTTTGTCCTATTTGAAATGTGGATTTACTGACATATCAAAATAGGGAACGTTTTGGTTGATTAGCAATTTTATATTAACAAGGTTATACTTTAAAGGCCATATATCCTTTTTATATTGTTTATATTTATGAAAAGCAAATATATATATATATATTTATATATATTATTCATTATAAAATTTCTATTGTTTTTTCTTAAATTATATTTTATTTAAAAAAGTAGAGTTCAGGTCTCGAGCAAAACGTTTTATAAATTTATTTTAATCCCTTTAATTTTTGGCTAATGAGGAAATATAATATTCTTGAGAAATATTGATACAAAATTAGATTCAAAAAGGAATTTTCAACATAGAATATTATCTCTGAAAAACCAAAGTTGAATCGCTGTATGATGTATTTTATCCTGTTTTTTTATTCAGCTTTAATTATAAAACATTCTTCCACAAATTCCGTTTTTTACACTAAATCACTTTAAGTAATCTCTAAGTGTTATAAATATTTGTTATGATAAATATTAATATTTAAAATGTTAAATATTTCTTAAAAAAGCATTTAATCGATGGTTAACCTTAATCTAATATGACAGAAACTGCACCAAAAATATTACATGAAACAAAACATAAGACCAAACTATCATCAAAAATTTTTTTCCTTCATTAATATACCTTTATAATACGTTCTATGTATTTCATTTCTTTGAGATCTTCACTTGTACAATGCCTATCACGATCATCACCAAAAATAGCATCCACTTCTTCGTGAGCTTTTGCTTGAATGTCTTTATGAAGACCTATGAGGTAACACGCCCAAGTCAAGGCCAATGATGTAGTATCGTGACCCTAAAAACCAGGTAAACTTAATGAAAAAAAAATATTACTTTTTATTTTATAATGATTTCTTGTAAGCGTACTTTGCAAACTGTATACAGATTTATGAGTAGTGTAATTTGGTACTTACTGCGAATGTAAAAGTGTCGACTTCTTCCCGAATATTTTCTTCAGTTAAGTCATTTGTTTCAGTTTGCAGTTCAAGTAATATATCTATCAAAGGTTTTCGTTTGTGGTTAAGTTTTTCAGTTTTTTCACTTATTTCATTGGGAAGTTTCTTTTTCTTCTCTTTAAGGATCTATGTTGATAATACATTGGATATAAATTAGAATTCAGACATTGGGAAGAATTGCATAAATGAAAATTGATGAAAGTAATGGATGTTGATAAATGACACACTTACTACACTGAAATGTCATTAAATTGTCTATTATTAGATATTGTTTCATAAATATAGCTGAAAACAATTTATTATATCTTATTTATAATCATATCTCGTCGCATTATTGGACTGACATTTTGCATAGTTTGAAATGTGCGTTGAAAATGTAATCGAAAATGCATTTTTAAATTTTCCGTGATTCTTTCTTCTATTATTAATTTACAGAAGGATTTTTTATTGATAATATGAATATTTGTTTGACGCTATGAAAGAAGGCCAAAAGAGACATGTATCGTCTAGAGCAGGGGTGGCCAAGACATCGTTCCCAGTTGACTGGTCGACCGCGAAGACATTTTAGGTAGTCCTCGTAACCATCCCGAAAATGACCTCGGATATTAACAATTTAATTTATGAATTATGACAAAGAATCAATGAATTTTATAAAATAAAAATTTACTACATTCTACGCTTTAAAACCCAAAACAAACTGTGCAAAGAATTACGATTTAAAGATTTATGATTAAAGGTTTACGATTTAAAACCTAAAACGGACATGATGAGCGCGATTAAAACATTCAAAGAAACTATAGAAAGGTATGCATCTCAATTAAAAAAACATGAATTGAGAAACTTCAAAAACATGGAAGAAGATTGCATCCATAATCCAAACCGAGACTTCGAAGATTTCGCGTAATATTTACTTGTTTTGTTTGAAGAATTTGAAAGAAGATTCGCTGACTTAATTATGTTGAAAGAAATAAATTTTATGATATTTCCATTTAATTTAATGAAAATGTCGAAATTGATGTACATTGTCACAATGATGTCACAATGAAAATGTTAACATTGATGGACAACCTATCTGAAAAAAATAGGACATTTAATAGATATCACATCAGTCACGGTCGAAGAAGGAATTATTAAATAAAGATGTCATATATTTCTTAACTCGAGAGCATATTTAGCGATGCTAATTTTTGGAAAATAATTAGTGAGGAAACGTTTCAAAATATTTACACAAAAATTGATTTTGTATTTCAAATCATACTTTGGATCAAGGCATTTTTGAGAATCTGCTTTTTCAACCATGAACCAAAAGAAACATTGGTCACATTTAACAGATGAACATTTAATTTCGTGTGTATGCATTGTAATAAGCTCGTGCCAGCCACAATATCATAAACTTGTCGCAGATATACGGTGCCAAATTTCAATTAAATGAAGTGAATAGGATAGTCACTTTTTTATATGTGAGTATTTTGATTATTTTCGTCAGTAAATTTTTATTTTGTAAATATTAATATTAGTTTGTTTTTTTGTTTTTTTAGAAAAATTACATAATATACCATTTTTTCTTGTAACCAAAAATAAATATGTATGTTAATTTAGCTCTTCCATTGGTAGACCGCCTTCAATTTTTTAAATTCGTAGTAGATCCCGGATCCCAAAAGTTTGTCCACTCTTGCTCTAGAGTCTGATACATGTACAACGCTGAAAGTGTTAGAAAGAATTTTCATACACATATAAAGTATACTTCAGAAAGATACATTCATAGATTATCAACAATAAAATATTGGAAAATTTTGATTGTTGAAAAAATTTATCTACAATATTAAGCTAATTAATTAATAAGATTTCTAAGGCTTCTAAGTATTAAGTTCATAAATAAACAAGTTATTGTAAATGCAAGGAAGTTTAATGTACCAATAATAAGATAAAAAATTTAATGGTATCTTCTATTTAAGGAAAATACACCTTTATCAAATATAAAATCAAATAAATCAAAAGGAAACAAAAATTAATCTATCTTCTTATAAATCAAAAACAATGAATTTAATTCTTACTGATATCGTGAAGTCATGCAACACCTTAACATGCTTCTTGACTGATCGACCAGTTGTTAAAAAATATGTGAAATCAAACCAACTCAATACGTTAAAATATCTCTTTATAATTGCATCGGTTACTCTAGAAATAAAAAACAAAACATGTGTTAATAATACACAAAGTATATATATATAAAATGGAGAATATTAAAAAATAAGTTAATAAGAGTTAGTTGAAAAGATATTTTGTAGTAAGATATAAGAATATTTTTCAATACAATTTAATTATAAAGAAATAATAAGGCTTAAAAGAGAGTTGTTTTTTTTTTTATAAATTTTGCAATTGCATTAAATAAAATAATGAAATACTGGTTTGGCAATATTATAAAGTTTCTATTAGTATATGCGTATTAATATTTTGCCTGAATAAACACAAATTATAACTTATGAAATAAATTATCTTAGAAAAAATCTTTGCAAAAAGGGAAAAAAATGTCAAATTTTTTCCACCATATTGTAAAATACAACAAAATATTGTAGCCTTGAACTACAATATTTTGTTGTAAAACTGCGTGGGTTGTTTTCAATAATAAAGAAAACTTACGTGTAAAATTACTTTTAATCGTCTTTTTATATGAGGACATTATTAACAATGAAAGATAATAAATAATAGAATAATTAATAAAAATATGAAATAATAATAAATAATAAAAATGTCAAACATGCCAAATAATGCTAAAAAAATTATTCACTGAAACAAAATATTTAAGTGCCCAACTATTCGTAAATACTGAACAAATATATTCAGTTTTGTAAAATTGTATATATTTTACAGGGGAGAATAAAAGCTTGTTATTTAAATTTTTCACATACCTAATACTACAATATTATGTTTGTAGTATTACCAGATTGTGTGTTGATAATGTAGATTCATGAAAAATTCCTTACAGCAATAGATGCGTGATAAAACTTTGATGCATTTGATAATGGTAAATCTTAAACATATAATTTGTTTTTGTGAAATGATGGTGGAAATATTTACATAAGTTGAAACGCAATATTGTTGAAAACAAAGAAATTAAGATAAATTCAAGGTTGGAATGTGGGAGTGCACCCTTTTATTTTACAATTTATGAATACTAAAATTAAATTTATGAGCAAGACACCAATAGTGCCGAAGGCAAGCTAATTTTGTTAAAATCGTATTGGGAAAAGTAGAAATTCAAAATCCTTTTTGTTATTGAAATATCAGCCAATAAAAAAGGATAAAATATCTGTGCTTTGATAAATAAATGAAGAATATTTCAATTAATAGATAATAAGCCGACCAACCTGTCTAGTGATTAGCTTACCTGACTACAGATGGGTGGGACCTGGGTTCGAATCCTGGCTCGGGCATGGATGTACTTTCTCTCTCTTTTTCTTGTCTTTGTCCTTTCTTTGCGTGTGTGTGAATGGTTGCCTACCCTATAAACTGGTACCTATGGCATGTGTGTACTGAGGAAGTCGGACTCCACACCAAATATGGTTCAGTTGGAAAAGTGGAGCAGCGCACCCCATATTGGCAGCCTGGCTGGCACACAGCAATAGATAATAAATAAATTGAGGTAGCAGTTTCAAAACAAAAGAAAAATTTTGTAAATAAATTAAAAGCAATAATTTTTTTTTAAATTATTTTGCCATCTTAATAACATCATTATCTGTTGGTGAAGGACTCAATCGGAAAACTCAGAAATGAAAATAAGCTATTGTTACCTTTAAAATAACATAAGCCATTATTAAATAGAAATTATCTTAAAATTTTTATGACAAACTAAAATAAAGGGACAGAATTTGTGATATCGTTTCAGCAGCTGAACCACTCAAACTCAGATGTCAAATTTGAAACTGGATGCTTAATGATGATTAGTCTTCAATGGATATTATAGCAAGAGCACCAAATATTTTCTCAAACAGAATTGAAAAACATAAAACTCAGAGTAACGGAATCAAAACTCAGACGCAATTGATACCAGAAGAAATGATATGGTTTTAATATAGAATACTGTTCAGGTTCTTATTTTTCAGATAACTTGGGTTATACATCCGAGAAGCAAATTGTTCTTCTGACTAAATTTTCATTATTTCCAACCACAAAACGTCCATGTTTAAAACTATATTAATACTTTATAAATAGCAAACTTTTCTGTTTTTTAAGAAACATTTTTACTAACATTATCGAAACAAAAAAAGTAGCTGTATTTCATATAACTTATCTTTCTTGTAGTCTTTACATTTTAACACATTTCCATCAAGCTGTATGCACAATTGCCTCATTTCGTTAATATATAATTATATAAGCACGTATTAGTTTGAATTAAAAATAATTTTAATTTAATACCAGAGAATCACTCTTAGTTTCAGATGAAATGATTTGCAGTCACTAGGCCCAACAAACATTGTCATGTAAAAGGAATTAACCAAATTTGATTTGATTGAAAAAGGAATTTTATGTAAGGTTGACTCATAGAAACTTTTATCTAGACTCAATTATTAAAATTTTTTTATAAAAAAAAGTACACACTTTTCTTCTTTTTTAAAAAGTATAATATAATTACATCCCTTTATATGGATTTAAAATTACTCTAAATAAAGTAAAAGTATTTCAGATAACTTACGTAGCAACAGCTTTCACATAATCGGAAGAATCATTTTCTTGAGCATTGATATTCACTCCTAAAGCTGTTTCTAAAAAATAATATAAAAAAATATTTTTTACTACTGAAATAAAAATTAGTAAATTATATTAAGATTTCTATAAATATTTTATTTCTCAAATTCAACAGTCTTTCATATTCTTTAAAAAATTAACTGCGAAATAAACAAAATATATTATATTGAAGGGATTGTCATTGAAAAATCAACATCGTATTTTTAAAAGCCAACCAGGTTAACATATAATCTATACTGAAACTCTTATTCTATTTTTTTTGAATTTTTATTCTGGACTGAAATGCGAATGGCTGCATGGAACAGAGTTAAACTTAAATAAAGGAGTCTATCGCTAGTGAACTTAAAATAATATAAAAATTCAGTTCTAAATCTTTTTATAAGTATTTGTAATTAATTAAAAATATAATTGACGATATATTTTTTGAAATTCTTATCAAATTTCTTTGGTCACGATGCAATTAAATTCAATGCAGAAGTGTTCCACTTAGGAATTCTCAATTGAAGAAAAAGCTTTTAGTTCTTTTCTTCTTTTATAAAGTGTGATCGATGCGTTATTATTTATGAAATTAAAAAATATTTACTGCATTGGATATTTCCTTCTGCTTATATTTTCACAGTGTAATTTAAAATAAAATAATCAGCTATGCTATTTTATTCGATTTTTGAAAGCATTATTTTTGCCCCGCTTTAGGGAATGAGATTTCGATTTTCACTGATTGTCGCTGTCACTGATTGAAACACAGATGATAATTGTTAAATATTTAATAGCTTACTCATATATATATATATATATATATATATATATATATATATATATACAAACAGATGGAGAGACATACAGAGAGACAGACAGAATGATAGATAAAATTCAAGAATTATACGCCTTATTTCATTTGTTTTTAATCAATCGATGCTTGAGACACAATTTTGTGACATTAAATTGCATTGCTTTGAGAACCCATTTATTGAATTATTTTGTTATGCCTAGACTTTAATGTATAAAGAGCGATAAAGCATTATTTTAAGAAATGAACCTTTCGTCAAGAGTTTTCTTTTTAATTTTCCTCGTTACTTTTTCATCCAAAGAAATGTCCTGCTTCTGCAAAGAATGTCTTCTTTACGCTGCATTAGTTAAATTTTTTTTCAATACTTGGTATTTTTGATATAAAACAGGAATAGTAGACTGTAACTCGGTTCCTAAGATATCCTCTCTCTACTGAAATTTATATTAACATCCAAAAATAGGCCTTCACCAGAATACTTTAAAGTTACACAGATTTTAAAGTTAAAAAATAATAAATTTTTCTTAAATTTACAAAGGAATAACTTATACATCCTTGAAGGGAAAACTAGTTTTCAGTTGATAAAAATCATATAGGAATGGTTGATAATAAGAAAATTAAGATCTTTTTTTTAAGTTTAAAGTTTTATAAAATTTTCTTTACTGTGCTCTGAAATATAGGCTAACATTTATAGGACAATGACAATATGATATTTATCTAGTTTGTTATACCTATATTTGCCAAAATGTATCATAATTTAGCATATAAATTTCTTGTAAAGATTAAGATAAGTAATCAAAACGTTTTTTAATATAAATTCAATATCAATAAAAAAAAACAGACAAACCCTGAGAGAAACTGCAATTTGTTCCGTGTCCTAATCTTTAGTAAACACTAAATGAATTTCCAATTTACTTCAAAGTTAAAATTTATGTATTTTTTTAAATACGTAATTGTATTTTAATGTAGCATATCTGATTATCTGTCATTAAGAATCAAATTGATCTTAATTGCACATCAAATGTGAATTAAATTTCAAAGTCTATAAGAGAGATACAAATTAAATGAAGTTGTACGATTATCATTAAATTAAATCATATAATTAAAGAAACATAACATTAAAAAGACATAACATAAACATATATGATATTAAAAAGAGACAAATATAAAATGAGTGTACGGTGGGAGGCAGCTTAAGATTTCTAAATAGAGACAAATGTAATTAAGAATTGTAATCGCTATTGTTTGTAAGCAAATATGAAACAAATTATAAATTATCATTTGTATGAGATCAATTTCAAAGATTATCATGAAGAAAAGAATTGTAAAAATTCATGATTTGTGTTGCCTAATAAGAAAACAAAAATTGAAGTTCATATTATCTAAAAAGAATCGAATTTAAAGTTTCAAAAAAGTTGGTCCAAAATTTCATAAAAAATTAATGTCAAAATTTTTTTATCATTTTAATGTACTAGTACTTGTTAAAATTGTAAAAATGTGAATGACAGAATGTTATTTATAGAAGATAAAATATATAATAAAAAAGTACATAATAGTTTTTTAAGTTCAAAAGACTAAGGGTGACAAAATCAATTGCAAGAATCGTCTCATCTTTGAACAATAATTATCTGCCTAGTTATGGAGTAAAAAAAAAAAATTCGATTGTAGGTATGGGATATAAGTCCACATAGTTTCTACAGTTCATCGACTGTAATTGTGAATCAAATCCTCGTATTTCTCACAATTCACCTACTAAACTTTCTCCTGATATCAAATCTGATGAAAAATCAAGAGATATTGTGAGTAATATAACCATGGTGATGAAACAGTGTAAAATGCTCTTGGGCAATCTGTGTTCATCTGCCAAAACTCTTGTGCAAAGTATACAAAAACACAGACCACACTTGATTCAACACCTTACTATAAAAAAAAATAATGTCACATAAATGCTTAAAATTGATAAGGAATGATCAGTGTCTTGTAAAACATTTTTTCAGTTAATACAATGTTTAATATAACTTTTAGACAAAATATTTGATTCAACATCTAAATATTTGAATAATTTGGAACATTTTTTTACCAAAAAGCTAAAACTAAGTAATTTTTATTTTTTGTAATATATCAGAACACTATCAAATATAAGTTAACGTATATTAGCAATAATATATATCTTTACATTTAGATATTAAAAAATGGATTACCAAATTTCTGAAACATCATAAATATTTTTGTTTTTAAGATTTTAATAATTTGGTAATGGTGTTCTCATTTATTTAGAATAAAGATATTTCATTTAATACGTTTTAATAAATACAATAATATAAAACAGCAGTAATATTTCGTAATCATATATTCAATATCAAAATGTCACTCACGGCAAGTTATGTCTAAACTGCAAAGTTGTAATGGAGTCATAATATTTGTAAAGTCCTTAGTGGTATCTTTCTCTAATATTTTCACCAGCTGCTGTGATATCTCGTTGATGACAGGCAAAAAATCTTTTAATATACTGAAGTGGAATGCTGGAGTCAATTGCTTTCGACGAGATTTCCACTTTTTACCCTTACTATAGTAATAAAAAGGCAGATTAGAATTATTATTTTAAATGTTTGTGTTTGATAGTGTTATACATTAGATTTTTATATAATCAAAAGAAATTCTAATACGTTATATTCTAAAAGTTATGGTAATTTTAATAAAAAAAATTATGTTTGTACATAAAATTGCTAGAAAGCTATCGAAGTTAAAATGTGAAACACAAGTATTATTGAGCTTAAGAATATAAAATATATATTTTTTCAACGTAACTAAGCAAAATAAAATTGGGAAAAATTCTATGATGTCTGACATGTATATGTATGTATATTTAAAAATTAAATCATAAAATATTTAAAATTAACCTTCTCAACAATAATGTTAAACTATACTCAGTATCACGACGGCCCATATGGGGGGCATGGCCTAGAATATGTTTCCTTGAAGTGGAAGTATATGTCTCTGTAAGCGGTCAACGTAACGCAAAAAACCTACTAAGTAGCTAGCTTAACCCAGTGTTAAGCTCCCGAGCAAGCTTTATACTTAGTTTCTTCTAACTACTGAAAAGATAAAAGGCTGAGCCTACAGTGCCTAGCATGAGGATCGAATCTCAGACCCTTTGGTTGGGAAACACGAACAGTTGTTATATTGATAAGATATTAGTTCCCTAGAAGCCCTTTCCGAGTTTGCGGAGGAACTCAAGTTGAGTTTTATCCCATTCAGATCAATTACCACCTTCTTTACTACAAATAAGCACATTACCAACCTTTTTTGATACTTAAGCATCAAAAACTTAAATTTGGACAAAATTGAGAAATTTCGCTTTATCATTAGAAGGAAAACACAATTTACTGTACAATACAATTATAATTTCTCTAGAATAACATGTTTTATTATCAAAAGACTTTATGCGTTGAAATTTATCAAAAATTAAAGGGAACTTTTACCTTGTGAGAAGTCCTGTCCCAAGCCAGAAATGAATCCATTTATACATCTCGGCTTTTTCCATTGCCTTTGTTCCACTTAATAGTTCCTGAAATTAATTGAAAACTTCTATAACTGAACAACAAATAAACCGCAGGTCTTGTAAAAGTAGTTTGGTAAAGTTTTGTAGATGAAAATAAAACATTTTACAAATATTAGTGTTATCAAACAATATTTCACTTGTATTAAAAATAATGAATGGTGTTTAAAAGAGTTGGTATGTTATATTTTGTTTTTAGAATGTCGGAATGCAGAATCTTTTACACGGTTGATATGAAGGAATCTACACAGACTTATCCGATGTTATTATGAGCAGTTCTTTAAGTTAAATTGATATAAGTGTTTAGCTGAGCCATTTGGATACCCAATTATTAGGATAAACAATGAAATTGTTTATTTCGAAATAATAATTAAGAGATAACTGAGAATGCAATCTCAGTCATTCATTCAATTTGCATAAGAGTGATTGTTCTTATAGTCAGTCTAACGTAGGCTGATGAGCAGCTGCATCTGAACTTATAATAATTTTTAACAATAAGTAGCATTCTAATTAGTAAGAATTTAATATGAAATTTGGCGCCACCCAGAAATGTTGCCGACTAACAGAAATCATGTTTCGACGATGATCAATGTGGTTGGCAGTGTCACCCCACCATAGACTCTCCGCTCACAATCAACTTGGAATGCATTTGATTTTCTGAATGAATTCTTAACCAAAAAGTACCGATTTTCAGGCAATGATTTCGACTATTAAACATATATTTGAAGACAACTATGAAATAATATGTTCGGATACACATAGTCACTATCAAGCATAAGAAATAGGTTGAGGAATTAACCCTATTTTAGAAAAAATCAATCATTAATTTTATAGAACATTTAATTCTCTTATTCGAGAATCTATGGGTCTCGTCACTTTTCGTAAGCGAATTAAAATTTGCAATAAAGATATTGTTTCCGATATCTGAATGGACAGATCTTTTCTTGCGGTAAAACAATATTCCATTATTACTTTTGTATTAAGTTTTTCGAAGTATGCACAAAGCGTTTAAGTATACACCTATTAGACAATTGTCGAACATGTTAAATTAACAACTTTAACCATTTTAAATTACCTCCAAACTTAATGAGCTGTTGCTATATTTGTGACATATTCTAACTTAGTAAGATATTTTAGTTAATAGAATCTATGTTCTACTGACTATAAATTTGCAAAGCTAAAAGTAACTTTTCATGTATTGAAATTTCCATTTTTCATATTGTTAAATAAGTAATCAAGCAGAAATTTGCATCAAGTTTTTGTTTAAGTGTTCATTTAGGAAATATACATGTTAATTTACATGATCTAAAATCTTTCTGGTAAACATATTTTTTGAAAATATTATATTTATTAGATACATACGATTTATAATAAATAGACATGAAACTACATAACATTTCTTTAAAAAGTATAATATTTAAGATCAATTTGATAATATATTTAAATATTTAGCTAGTAATTTCTATTTTACCTCTGTCAGAAAACTTTCTCAAATTTCTTGAATTAAATGTAAAATTTCTGAAGTTACATATTGTTACATAGTTACTCAAACTTTTTAACTGAAACATATTATTAGAGTTTATATTTTTATGGCACTTGTTTGTTTTATTCTTGTATTATACTATTTCTTAATTTTATATCTATCACGTAATGCATAAGACAATAAAATGTTTATTTTGTGGAATAATGATTTGTATATAATTGTGAATCAACAAATGAATTCAAATTTCGGTATTCAAAAGGGTATAGACATGCTTACTAGTCGTGATTGCCAGAGAGATTTTTTGGGATAAAATAAACCATTTCATTTGTGCTCCGAGACATCTTTAGTGTTTACACATATGTGAACAAAATTTTGCAATCAATGATATTATCTTTGAGTTATCCCAAGGCAGCTTTGTTTTCCATTGAAACTATTCAGTTATTTGTTTTATAACGTAACTGAAACATGAATTATCAAGACCATTTGCAGCAAAATGATCCATGTTAATTTTACTTTGAATAAGAAAACATTGAAGCATTTGCTGTGTTAGAAACACATACATATTTTCCAGATCTTCCACAAGGCCAATTTTCTAGACCAACTCTGATTTCCAGTAGCAAAAAATAAGGCATTTTTAATCAGGTATTCGCAGCATGTACCACTTATCCAGGTATTTTGCAATTCGAGTTAGCCAAACCAATTCTGTTTTGAAATAAGAAATCATGCAGGCATTCATTTTAAATATTCGTAGGTTATACCAAATATTCTTGTTTTTCGATAATCACATATGCTTGGAACATATGAAGCAGAGAAGTTTAGACATTTATATACATAAATATCCAAATTTACTGAACTGTAGCTAGGCTTATGAAATTGCATACTTTGATCGGATATCTACGTATATTAGACTCCATGCGCCACTGAACCTTTGCTTACAAGTATTGTAAGTAGTATATATTGGAAAGAACCTGGGCCACTTTAAGCGCTTGAGGGATTCTGGTCCAAATTTTCACTTGAAGGATTCTGGCCCAGGACAATTCGACACGCGAATGCGCGATTGTTTTTTTAATAATAGAAAAAATTCACTTATGAATAATTGCTTTTCTTAACTCAATACCTGCAGATAGCATTAATTAGTAAAGCTGCTTGAGGAGGTAAACCAATAGTTTGAAGTTTGTCAATGTGATCACAATATGAATATGGAAATACACCTTTTCGATGAAGCAAATACTTGTTTTTGTTGTGTTGAAAGAAACTATCAAACATTTTGAATTCACGATTCGAGATTTTCAATTAATGTATCAAGAGAGCTGTCTAAAAATTGAAAACTATCTAAGAATTTTAAATGATCTAATGTAAACATAGATATTTTTTCTAAATTTAAAGGAATTATATTTTATCATCTTGATCGATAACAACCATTGCATAGGAGAGAGGAATATGTTTTTCCAGCTCACATGTAAAGGATTTTTTATCATTTGGAGTAACAGTCGAAACCTTAGATAATGCGCATTCGAAGTCAGCAAACATCACAAAACGATGTTTGAGAGATCTATTAATGTTTTTAAATTTCAAAATCAGATTTTGAGGGATTGAAACACGTTGTGGCTTGTTATGAAGGCAAAGAGTTTGATGTTCAATTAAAGTCTGTTTTCGTACAAATCCATTCAAACAACGTTTGCAATAATAATTAAAATGCTTTTTATGTTTCAAAAGTTTGTTTATATTTTTTATTAGATAATAATGCTTTTCATAGAGAAACAAATCTATTTCTCTATAGTTTTGAGAACTAGTGTAAAGAGGATATATCATGCCTTCATCAAAAGCAAAAACATTGATATTTAATTTATTTACATTTTCAAAAAGTTTGATGTTTGCTATCTCGACAGGAAACTTTAACATTTTTGTATCAACAGCTTGCAAATGTTTTTTGTATATGCTACAGCGACCAGCATGCTTTTGCTTAGGAAATAACGCAGCTAATATGCAATAAATGAAGCATTTATTATTAATACAATTGATAGATAAAAGCGCTTTTTTATTAGATAATTTATTCGGTAGTTTGACCGTTTTACATCCTCCAATAATTTTGGCATAATTGCCGATGTGTAAATCTACAAAATCGATTTTATGCAGAAGCCATCCGCTTCCGTTTCTAGTAAAATTATCAACAGAATTCATAATTTTCCTAAAGCCCTCATCTATTACGGAAAATATTTGTGCAGCAGATAAAATGCGCAAGGCATTACTGCAGAAATAATAAGTTTGATACACTGGTGTGTTGTTTAATTCATCGTTTAAAATTTTTGTAAACACTATGTGTAAGCAAATGATAACACGAATTCGTAAAACAGTTGATGTATTTAAAATATTATGAATCACAGGTCTGAGTTCGGAATAAGCAGATTCTACAGAATCAAAATTAGTTCTTGCACGTAATGTTCGAGTAAAACCATGGAATGCAGAGTTCAATTCTTGAAAAATAATATTAGCCATATTTATTTTTCTGTTCTGATTACTTAAATGTATCTAAATTATAATCTTATTGTTTACATTCTTACTCAAGTATCAGGTTCAAGTTCTCTTGTTTTTATAAAATCTTGAATTTTTTCCAATCCTACAATCATTGTTGGAATCTGATCAATATTAATATTAAACCTGTTCTTAATATCACCAGCCTCGTTATATTTTAGAAAGCATAAATAATGTTGTTTCCTAAAGTGTTTGATTTCAAGAGCAGTGTTTTTTCCCAAATAAACAGAATAGTTTGGTATCTGTGAGTTTTTAGTTTCAATTTCTGTAGAGATGTTTAAGTCAAATTTTTTTGGTTTTTTCTTAGGAGCGCAATCCTCATCATCTATTATTCTAGCTTAAAAAATAAATAAAAGAATTTAGTTTTCGTACAATAACAACTTAGTTTAAGTATTTCAAAATAACTATCAACTTAGATTTCTAAAATTTGGTAAGATAGAGAGAAAACGCAATAACTGAAAAACAACTTACCACAATCCATGTTGAAAATCAGCGGAGAACTAATGCACAAATGCAAATGTTGATGTGTCAGTAGCATAGGAGAGTTTTTATAGAATATTTTCCTGAATTTTAATTATCAAGGTGAAAGTTAAAGTAGTGTAGGTTGCTCATAAATTAAGTACTTCCAACTATGTTACAAAAAACATGAGTGGAATTCTAGGTCATTTTAACGAATATTCTTCAAAGTTAATTTATTGTAATAAGCCATTTGCATAAAGGCGTTTAAAAAACATAAGTATCATTTAAGGTCAATTTATTAAATTTCCTCCAAAGTTAATTTATTCCGAATACTCCTGATCTATAACATTTTTTTCTCTATCATAACTCTTAAATTAAATGTTTCAAGAATAGAATTATTTTAAATCTAAAAAAAATGAGATACACACTATTATATTTTAATATATTTATTATGTTAAGCAACAAGTTACAAAATATTTAATATACAATGCAAATTTCTAATTTGTTACAAACAATGCAAATAAAAAACAATTTCATCATTGTCTAGTAGTTTGAAGTATCCAAATTTTGCTTCAAAATTTGTACAATCTGCGAGTTCATTCCATGAAACACCTTTCGTTGCTAAAATACTCTCCACAACTGATTCAAACAAAGTCTTGTGAGAAGAATAAACATTGTATTTCTCTGCAGTATTATATTTTGTCAGTTGGCAGAAACCAAATCGCTTTTCATCTGTTTGATTATCATGTAGACACTTAACAATGTCTGTGTTCGACAATATAGTGAAATACATTATCTTCGCAGGCTCCGCAGAAGTTTTATGAAGTCGAACATTTTCAGTGCACTCTAGAATATTATCATAGAGAGTATTGTGAATATACAAATACTCACATCTGGAGCAAGGATCCATAACAACATATCCGAATCTCTCCATGTCTAGCGATCATCTGAATTCGCTAGCTATGACGTTGTTATAATATCTTTCTTTTTTGATTTTCTAATATCGCCTCTCGATAAGATTTACATTGTTGATTGGAGGAGAGCAATGTTGAATGATTTATCAATTTAAATTGTTGATGCGCAAAACGTGTTACAATTCGTTCATTTTCGCAAACATTTGTTTCTGTTAATCTCGTAATAGGTAATCTTCTATTCACATGCCATAGAAAAAATAGACAGAAAAGTCCACATGAGCTGGTACGAGGATGTTGTAATATATGCGAATTCCATTCTATTTTAGAGGAATTTTGAGTAATAAATTTTTTAATGTTTCCTTTCGGAAATGTGCCATAAGAACAAAAAAAAATGCCATTGCGGTTGTTGTCAAAATAGATCGCTTGCCAATGTTCTCCCTTCTTCGTAGAAGGATGCGTGTTTACAATAAATGATCGATAATATCCTCGTGTTTCGGGCAATAGATCACTCGCAAACACTCCGCCAAACGTTCCTCTAATTTTAGGATCGCTGAGGGCTAAACTTAACAGTGTTTGTGTGTCCATAGTATTTAATAGTCAACAAATATATTTCTACTTTTGTCAATTTCAATTAACGATTGCATTTCCATGCAGACTATTAATGTAACAGTTTCCGATAGTTCTCTATCGAATTTCAGGTGAATCGATATTTCACCGCTTCTGGCTATATTCATAAATGGATCGCTAGCAGAAAAGTCTTGCGTGAAATCGAACACATACAAGCAAGTATTCTCTTTATATTCTTCTAATGTGACATTAGTATTGTGTTGAGCGAGGTCTGTGAACAAACTTAAATAGTTTCGGGCATACAGATTATTTTGATAAGAAGGTGTATAGGCTGTCATAGGGATTTGAACTCCGTTCTCCGATAACGAAATATAATTCAGATTATAATGTTGGAAATTAAATGGATTCTTCTTCAAATCTCCATTGAATGCAGAATTGGATACTAATCCTAGAATCATACGTGAGGGAAGAATTCCATTCATTGCATTAGGAATTATAACACTCTTCAATCCTGAACTGAGTGTGAATGTCTTAGTCTCAATTCTCGTGAAAGGCATTTGCACCAGAGATTGTTCTAATGCTTTTTCGTGGCCAACTAGAATTGAGCTCGATACATCGCATTTTCTGATAAACAGACTTATATTTTCGATGTGTAAGCGATAACTTCCAGTGTTAGCTAAGAGAGCAAATTCGTCCTTTGCTTTTAACAAACGAATTCGTATCGTTGTTCCGCTAATTAAAAGACTTGGTTGAGTTCCTAAGTCAATATGAAGCATTCCGCACATATCAAATAGTTTGCCTTCTTTAACCCGTTTCCATCTCTGTTTTAATCCAGCATTCTTTCCAGTATCTCCCAAATTAGTGTCATCATATTCACCGACAGTATCCTTGCAGAACAAACCAGCACTCAAAAAAATTCTGTTGAGAAGATTGGGGATGAAACAGAACACTTTGTATAAAAGATTTGTAAGGATAATTACTTTCCGAAGAGATATTACGATCGTTAAGCGAGATGTGGCATTCGGAAAACATAGTGTTTAGCAAATAATTAATCGGTCCGCATCGATCATTTTCTGTAAAATTTGTTCCATCAGCTTTCAAAATTTTCGCCTGAACATTCAAAAACACATGCGATAAATCGAAATATGCACCTCCTAACCCGGTAACAAGAAATTCAATTGTATTGCTATCCGAAATGGAAGCAATCGGATGTATTTCTACAAATGAAGAATGATCAATCGCTAGTTGAATAGGCGATGAAACGAAAAGATCTAGTTCGCTTTTTGTGCAGTAGCAATTTTCCATGTTTTAGAGCTCTGAAAATACGTCTGGTTTATTTGATTTCCTACGCTTCGAGTGTTGCTTTCTAATAGTTTTATTCCTTTTAAGACCTTTTCCACTTAATTTGCGAATAACATCGCTTGTTATTTCGCGTCCTGTTTGGCGAAACTGATCTCTAGCAGCATTGCGAAGCGATTTTCCTTGTGATACATCTTCAATTATATTTCGACCAGATGACAATAAATGTTTTCCTAAATATTTTCCAGCTTGCATCATCAGCGGTAAAGCAAATCGGCGCAAGTTACTGAAAAAGCCATAACCTCTCTGAATGGGATAATGGGAAGAAAAGTAAGGGTCTGCATTGCCTGTTTGATTTAAATAATACGCTATACAATGTTCTGGTTGTAGCCTGTGACCGCGCTTCGACATGGTTGAAAGCAGATATGGAGATCGATGAGAATGTCATTGGATTTATATAAATTTCTTTCTGAAAGAGAGCACTAAGTTTGTTTTACCCGATATGAATTTAATAGGAGTACCGCTGCTAGTGCGCAATTGAATTTCAATAATATCAAAATATTGTTTTTTTACTCTGAAGTACAACGGCACAGAAAAATATTTAACAATCTGATCATTAGTTTCGTTTGCCACTGGGATAATTTTTAGAATAGATGTTGAGGAATCTCCTACCAAGGAAGGTGATACTATATCGCAGTATACATATATTTCTGTAATACCTGCGCGTAAATCCAAAGTATAATCAGATTTATAATCACCCTGACGAAATGTTCTTGCAGTAAATCCTAGCAAATCGCTAAGCTTTTCTGCAAAAGTGACTACAGTGTTTTGGGGAACGTGTAAACCCACCTTAGAATCAGGCAATAACTGTAATGCTATGAATTTGAATTCTTTGAATAAATCTTTAGCTTCGCGATACATACTACTAGATATTTTGTATGTGGCAGTTCTATTCTCTTTACGAATACTCGGAAAAACTTTATAACTGATCACGCGAAATTTTTCATCTTTTAATGAAGTAGCAGGCTGTGTATAGGAAAATTGTGTTTTTGTTTGTTCTCCTCGTATTACGAAGCTGTTATTAGATATGTTTAATGCAGTCATTAATCGAGGACAGGAATTTCGTCTGAGTTCGATATTTACATGCGATGGCAGCGAAACTGTTACTTGGTTATTATTGCTTTCAATTTTAATATCATTTGATAACGATATTTCTTTTAATTTGTTATTTATCTGTTCTATTAAATCCCCATCTTCCAGTATTATATCATAGGTTTGGTCTACAATCGGTTCTCTTGCAATCAGTGTAATTTCCTGATTTCTAAAAACTTCTTTATTTGGAGAACGATAATAAATATAAGCAAGAAATCCTAGTGGACTATTAGGTGTTATATCGTCTTTTGTTGGATCTAGGCTCAACAACCTTAGCAACTGACTTCCTTTTTCAGCTGTTGTAATCCATTCCCATCCTCGTTTCAATTCAATTTTCAGTTTCTTTCTCTTTTCAATCAAAGTAAATTTTAGGGGAGGATCAATAAAATATTTTTTCATATTTGCCATTATTCCTTCTACAAAGTCTAAATGATCTTCATTGTAGAGAGGAATACGAAATGTTGGTAGTAATGTTTCTATTTCTACATCAATTTCTCTCTGAATGATATAAGAATCGTTGTAACGAGACTGAATTGTAAAGTACTTTCCTGGAAGAGTAGCTTCGGCTAAGCAACATTCCCATTCTCCGATCAAAGTGATAGGTTTGGCTAATTTCGTTCTAAAATGATCTGGTGTATTGTTAGGAAAATATTTCATACTAGCATTTGAAGGTAGAAGAACATGAAAGTCATTCAGGATTTCAACCATTCTGCTTTAATCCAAGAATTAAATGAATCGTCGAAACCAACCCACTTCACCAAAAATTGTTGTGAAGCACCTTTCCCTTTAGTACGAATAATTTTTTCAATTGCCCAAAAATCCTTATCAGACTTATTTATTTTAACGAGTTCTTCGGTGTAAAATCTTCCTGTAATTTCCTTGCCGGAATGGTCTTGCAATGCATATGTAGGAGGGTTTGTTGGATAACGTTTGTAAATTCTAAACGTTTCTTCAGTCCATCCAGGAAGATAGCCTTTCTTAAAAACTTTCCTCGCTTTTGAAATCCTTACCACATCGTTAACTGCAAAGCGAAACTTGACTGGAGAGTCTACATTGTACAAGGATTTATATAAGCGAGGCTCATCAGCTTGTGTGACTTTGGCTGGCGCCATTCCATGACTTCGATGAACTGAATGGTTGTAAGAATCAACTATCAACGGTAAAATGTCTAAATATTTATAAGAATTTCGATATGTGAAAACACGATACATTTTATTTTGTAGTGTTCTGTGAGCTCTTTCCAAAATTGCACATTTTGCTTCACTATTCGTTGAATAGTGATGGATATTATGTTTCTTGAACAGTGCACGAACTGTTTTATTGTGATACTCTTTCCCAAAATCTGTTTGAAGATTTCTTGGCTTTGCCTCTTTGAACACTTTGTTGAACACCTTAGCAATCGTATGGGCTTTCTTGTCTTTAATGGGAATTGCTCTTAAATATCTTGACATAACATCTATAATTGTTAGGATGTATCGATAACCATTGTTAAAGCGTGATAGTTTTTGTAGATCTACCAAATCACTTTGCCACAACTCGTTCACTCCGTATGCAATTGTTTTCCGTCTTTGGAATTTATAGCGAACAGGAAAATGAAGTGTATAAGTATCTTCTCCAGAGAGAAATTTTCTAACGCGACTCTTCTTTACACCGCTAGCTTCTGACAGTCTCTTGACACCTCCAAACGAACCAGGTTCCTTTGGATCATAGTATAGTTTTTTTAATCTTTCCACCTCTCCCAGTTTATGAGAGAAGGAGAAGTTTTGTTGTCTCTCTCTCGTATTCCTATTTCCGACCAATTTGTCCATTTTTGAGCTTCAGGTGAAGTATCAGTATTCGAGAGTTTCAATAATCTTTCCGCTGTTGTCAATCTCTTTGAATTAGAGTTCTCAGCGATATTTGGTGTTTCTGGCGAGAAGCCTGGTTCTTTATATTGTTGGTTTACTTGTGAGAGAAGTAGATGATCTCGAACATATTTATTGTGAATCCAGTCTAATGGTATGTTCGAGTCTAAAATTCCCTGAAGAAGAGTATTGAATCCTCGAGGCGGTTGTCTAGGAACTTTTTCATTCCTCATTAAATAACTGAACAAATCAATTCCATTACTTCTGTATTCTGGTTTCCCCTCTTTTTCCAATTCGTTTCTATCGTTAAATGTGTAACTCACTTCTCTCAGTTTTTCTAAAATCGGTAAGATATACTTCTTTCTCTATTTCGGAACTGCATATGCTATGTATTTTGCAATCATATTCATTCTGGGAGGAACAGGTACAGATAGTTCTTCCTTCTGGGTTTCTAGTTCTTGTAATAATTCCTTCGGAATCTCAAACGGTTTTGGAGGAGGAGGAGGTTGCATTAAACGCTGATATTTCGGTATCCAGTGTGCTAATAGCTTAGCTTTCACATTATCGGGTGTTTCTTCTTCGTGCAATAGCTTTGAAATTTGATCTTCAACTCTTATTTCAGGCTTGTTCAGCTGATAGTATTCTGAAACAAGCTCTTTTGGAACTAATGCCATTTTTCTAGCCATTCTTAAATTCGTTTTCCTATAGCTTTTCCTATTACACCTCCAATAAGACTCAAAACACCTGGAAGGATGAGAGGTAAAAATCCTCCTCTTTGGTTAACAGTTAATATCTTGCGTTTTCGAGCGATAGAAATGTTTTTGTCGGCTAGCTGTCGAATGATTCGTTTATAACGACACAAATTTCGAACATTCAATCGGTTCGAGATATTCCCGTTTAATATGTTTTGACATATTTCACACAGTGTTTTTATCTGTTCGTTGGTGGCAGTCTTCAATATAGCATTTCGCTGTTTAGGACTCGCGGCGGATAAAATATGCAACAAATGTACATGTCGTTTAATTCTATTCATTTTTCTTCTGGCACATATACCCAATTTATACCGTTATGATATGGAAAAATGGATTGTCGTAATCTTAATTCTTCATCCGTTGTTGGAAAGCAATCAACTAGTAAGAAGTGATATTTTTCCGATGTTGCCTTTTTATAGGCTTCCATAAAAAATTTGGAACGATTAGGAAACACTTGTCTTCCAAAACAAGCGATTTGCGACTGATCTCTGTTGTTTCGGAAAAGTATTATATAGTGAGCATTCAAACTAATATCCCTAGCAATTCTAATGCGGGGAAAAAGGTTTTGTGTTATTAAAATTATGCTGAAATTTTTATGATGAGATCCAACAGTAAACATTTGCGATATCTCAGGTGTTAAATTGTTCATAAGATCATCAAGAATCAAAAGATCAAAATGTTCATCTTCTGTTGGCAAACCTGCTATGAATTTAATATTTCTTTCTTCGTGAAACCAGGGTTGAAAGATTTTATAACACCATACAACTTTTTTTATCGGTGCTTCGTATATTTGCTCAGAAACAATTTTCCGCACTAAATGAGTTTTTCCGCTTTGACTGGGATCATTAATGATCATCGACGATGGAAATTTAAGTCGAAGCAACATGATCGGTAACAGGTCAACACATTTCGCAAACTTTTCTAAATTCTTTTTCTGTTAATTGAACTCCCAAAATCTCAGGAATTGGATTCAATGTTTGGTTGGAGAAAAAATATCGCAAATCGAATATCTGTTCTTTATCTTTGAAGCAGATATGAAGAAAAATTTTTCTTCCTATATGCTTAGAAACGAAGCACGATGTGTTTGTGATATTCACTTTTTGAGATAGATCCGATGGTGTTTGCGCTTGCAAATAAATCAGAAAAATTATGTATTCTACAATTATAACACTTAGTAATATCACTGCATTAGATAAAATTTGTTTCGACATCTTTGTCTTTCGAAGCCGACATTGAGAAACGAAATAATTTTGCTCCAAAAGTTTCATATACTTTTTCCACTTTATTCCGAAAACCAAAAATACGCTGTTTATATACTTTCTCGCAATTAAGTAAAAAATAAAAAATGAATAACAAAAAAATTTTAAAAAATAATTAAGGAAAATGTTCTGAAAAGAACAAAACCTATTCTTTAAAAATATAGGATGTAAATAAATTATATATTCCTAAATATCATTTTTTTTTATCTACATGGGTAACAATTATATATTTCTTTTGGAGAGTCTCTGGTGTTCGAACCTGTGATCTCTGTGCTTACTTAAAAAGAATCGATAGTTTAGAATCTTGCTTGTATTATGATTCTAAGCCATCGACTCTTGTTCAGAAAACGTATATAATAGTTTTTATCTTACAATAAAACTTTTTTTAAGTTTGCCACGCATTTAATTCATCTTCGTTGCCTTTAATTTCTAGGTTAAGATTATCCCACTCACACTTGTTTTTGAGAATTGTGTCAGTCTTGAATAATCATCAGAATTTTGGGCGTCGTAGCTATAATACAACATTTTTTCATCTTTAATGGAAGAGATGTGAAACCTAATAAGGCGTGTAGAAAAAAACTCCTACTGTCGACCAACGTATTATCTTCCCACATAATCCTAACTAATTCGGATTCCAACTTCGCAAAAGTTTACAACTCGAAGTAGGCGTCAGACTTCGCCAGCGCATTTTTCCTCTCTAATGGAAGATACACGAGATTTAGTAATGTGGGTAGAAAAACCCCCACTTTCGCGCATTTAAGTAAAATGTGTTTCATTTCCATCAGACAGTGTTATGGAGGATACTCAAGATTCGTAAACAATCTCGCTAATGCTATCTGTGTGAGTTGAATATTACAGGGAGGTTAGGTAAGTGAATTTTTTCTATTATTAAAAAAACAATCGCGCATTCGCGTGTCGAATTGTCCTGGGCCAGAATCCTTCAAGTGAAAATTTGGGCCAGAATCCCTCAAGCGCTTAAAGTGGCCCAGGTTCTTTCCAATATATACTACTATTGTATCGCTAAAAAAATGTTTCAATAACCACTGAAAATCTCATAATTCTATGCACTTTATAAACAAAGTGTTTCTTTTCATGTTTTGCTCATTCGTAACCTTATTTGAACTCTAAAAACATGTTGAACTCCATTGTAATATATCAACTGTTTCGCTTATTTTTTTGCAACAATCCGTATTTATCAATACCACGATTTTCCATGAAAAAAGAATTTATTTTTCTTGGAAAATCACATCTGTTTTAAATATATTCATTCAGAAAATATCATACGCTTATTAAGAATCAATTATAAAAGAAAATTATATTTAAAATTGGGAAAATATGCAATATTTCAAGGTTGCAATGTTTTATGTTAAATTTAAATACTCTCAAATTTATTAATCAATTCACTGAATCTTAATAACATCTTATCTAAATATGAAATCTTGTTATTTAAGAGAAAATGATGAACCAATAATTTGATAGCTTTATATATTTAAATGTGCGAATGAAGTTAGAAAGAGCGTCTTCCGTTTTTTGAACAGAACGTCTCCATATGAGGGTGAAGCACGACGTTTGCTCATAGATGGCAGCACCATCTGGCCCTTCCAAATTAGAAATTGAAGTCAGACCCTCGTATACCCGTGATTTATAAAGTGAGTCTACAAAATTAGTGAAATTAGTTTCGGCTTTTTTTAGATGAAAACTTTTTGTTTTCCTTTTTCCAAATAACATTTTGAAGTTTCAGTGCACTTCGTTGGCACTGTATAATTTCTTTCAGCATGCCTTAATAACCTTTTCTAATTTGATAATTTTGATTCACTTTCAGTCAAAATATGGCTGGTTCAATTTTTTTTCCTTCTTTTTTTCAATGACCTTATTTTTTATGAAAAGGTTAATTTTTGATTGAATGTCTGCTTTAAAAAAGTATGAAAAAAATATCAAACAAAAGGTACAGGGTTATTCAATCAAGTTAAATGTTTCATCGTAACTTCAATGGAGTGAATACTCTAAAAATAGAGTATAAGAAATTATTAGCAAAGCAATAATCAGCGTGCACCAAACTGACTATTAATTTCTGCTCAAAAATTTTAAAAACTATAAAATTATAATAGTTACCTCTACTGCTTCTGGTGTATTTAGAATTATAAACTGTAGAAAGCCGACCCAGGCGGATATTACGTGTTCTTTTTTAAAGAGATAGCAGTAGGATTTGCTAAATTCCAATGCATCTATAAAAAGAACATTAATTAAGGCTAATTAATTACATCATTTTGAATGACTTAAAATGTAATTGCGTTTATGAGATTGAATGAATTAGGTAATAAAAATAAAAATTATGTAAATAATGACGCCATTAGATGGATTTGTCAGAATTTGTTTCATTACAATTTTTTTCTAATATTTAAGAAATGTTGAACAATAAATTTTCTGGCCTTTATATTTACATATATATAACCTTAACGTAAGATTATGATATCCATCATCCATTATTGATTATTTCGTGAAACGTGGATGACAACGACAGTTTTGATGGGACCTGTAAATACTAATCAGTTTTGCAAACATTCCGAGGATGATCGGTATGCCCTGAAAATTGAGATTTGGGAAATATGCAACAATTCTTTCAACATTTTGAATTTATATACACTTTTAATACTCTATGTTTGAATTTTACATTTAGGTTATGGAAAGCAATTTCAAGAGTAGTCACGGTACGCAGACCTCCAGTCGAATGAGTGAACTTTGGTGTGGTAAATGCAGAGAAGGGAAATTTTGCAACGGAAAAATTCTGTAGGCATTTGACAGACTTTACTAAAGGGGTAGTCGTTGGAAAAATTGGAAATCTAGATAAAGTTAAGGGAAATTGCAGATAACAGGCATGATAAATCCGAGACATATTTGTGGCCAAAAGAATATCTCCATAGTTGAAGAGTGTTTTTCAAGATAGTATCAGAGTTTTTAATTTTATTAAGTGATATCAGAAAAATCGTTTGCTTTCAAAATTTTATAAAGATGTGAGTTTTCAATGCAAAATTATATTATTACATGCAGATGTACTTCCGATGTGGGCGTGGATGTGAAGGGAGAGTGCCAGCTCAGATGTGACCTCTTGACCTGACTGAGATTTAAAATCACTAAGCGATTGGTGATAGGCGAGTATTCTAGAATAGTTAAGCTTGACGTACAGTACAGATCTAACATACATACTTGCAGAGCTAAGGTAACTTTCAAAATGCTGCAGTTTAAAATGCTTTTAAAATCAAATGATAAAGTTCTTCTCCTCTTAACCTTATATAAGTCTCATTCTGTGAATTTATTTCTTAATAAAATATGTCTATAAAAATTATGCTATATCAGCGATATAGTTGAAGATCTAAATTTTTTAAAGAACAAGTTGCAACATATTTATATTTTAATAAAAAATAAATAAATTATTTTTACATTAACATGAAGAACCATGCCGGAAAAGTATTCATTAGAAATATTTGTCACAATAATGGAATTCTTAAAAAAAAAATGGTTAAACAGGTCATGAAAAACTTATGTGGTGACGTCAGTATCTTAAGAGAAACTTTCCGGAAAAGTTCCATTTAAATTTAAATGCTTGACTATTTACATAGATCATTTAGGATGATTGGAAATTAATGCCGAATTTTTAGAAAGGTGTTATTTTTGTCTTCTTCAGCGAATGCTCTTACCTCCATATCAATATTTCACTACTCGGAAATGAATTGGAATCTAAATGTACAAAGTCCTGACTTCAATATTTAATAATTATGAATTAAAATAAATTTTTAACCATTATAAAATTCATACGATTAGTTTATTTGTTTTTATTCAATTACTACGCGAGACTTTATTTCAAGATTAAAAATGTTTTAAATACTGATAAATTATTTTAATGTGGACTTTTTTATGTGCTAATCTGTAAAACATGTTTTCTCATATCAAATGAAATTTCATTTAAAAGTGACTTTTATGTTCTTTGAGTTTTTGTTTATTTTGAATACTAAATGTATATAAAAAAATTCTAGTGTATGTTTTGCTTAATTCAATAGTAACAAAACTCCGCGGGACGATGCTACGTAAGTTCCAAGATTATACAAGTTTCGTGACCGAGAGCTCTAGGGTGCGAAGCATTAGTCAAAATTAGGTATACAGCCTAACGCGAAACCCCAGTTTTAGTTTAAATATGCTTGGTACTCATAACTAAAAGAGATCCTTCAATTATGGATACACATTTACCTTCAGTAAAATTTAAACTAAGTAAGCATGTGGTAAGTCAACATAAAGTGTAAATTTATAGAACCATTATAAAATGATTTCAAATGAGTGCATCAGGTACATTCAATTAGTGATAGTAATAAAAAAGAAGTATTTCCAGTAAAAAACAAATGAACAAATGTAAATTTTCTTTTAGCAATTAACAAATTTTTATCCGCATAACAGCATTTACTAAGCTAATACTTAGTCATAATATAATTATTTTTTTGTCATATTATTTGACACATTTTAATCAATTTATGAACCGTTAAATGAATGTTTTAACCAATTTTGGAGACAAATCTTGACTTCAAAAATGACTTATGAATAAATAATTGCTCAGAAACTCCGTAAGTAGCAGAAAAATGTCGTTAACTTTGAATTTAAAACAAAAAAAAGGTTAAATATTATTAAAATTCAGAAATCCATTATCAATTCACAATGCGCAATTAAGCAAGATAACGAAAATAATTTTAAAATTGTTATTTGTTTATTAAACTATTAAAAATACAGTATTTATATTTTTATTATAAACAAATTCACTTTATTTTTAACTTAAATTTATTTTGAAACAATATTCCATTAAATATTCAGTTTCTTTTTTGGTAGTTTTGATACATTCTGTCGTGAGCTTTTTCCTTAATTTCTAGAATTTCTGATAAATATATTTACTTAAGAAATATGGTTGTTTTCATGATTAAAACCACAGACGAAAATTTTGATAATAAAGAATACGTGTTTTTAAATCATTCCATTTTATATAATTTCAAAGAGAATCAAAATATTGTATTTGTAATGGATCAATTTAAAGCTATTTAAATGCGAAGATTAGTTTGAACAAAGTGCATACGAATTCAAACAGTTCGGACTTTTCAGTTATATCCTATAATTGCACACACATAACACTTTTTTCATATCTTAATTTATTGTGAAAAAGGATATATTCTAAAAATTACTTTGATAAAATAAGAGTTAAAATAAATTTTTTAACAGAAGATAATTTTTTTATTAAATATAATTTTCAAATTAATTTTTCAGGTCGAAATTTGTATTCACTTAATAGTTATTTTATTCAATACAAATTATTCTATAAAAATTTATGAATTAATTTTGTAAAGAATCGAAATTTAGACAAAATATGATGAATACGTATGTACCAAATTTACGTATTGAATACATATGTCAGATAAAATATGTAACAAGAAGAAATAAAATTTTTATAAAATATTTTTTTTTACTGAAAAGTTACATATCTTTGTATTGAAGATCTTACATTAGAGTATTTTATAAATCAAATCTCTTATTTCAAAATTAATAAAGGAATTGCAATTATAAATAAAATACTAAGTGTCTTCTGTATTTTTGGAGAAGAGATAACGATAACTAAGTCATTATAAATAAGATTTCTCGCTCGTAATAATGACGTCATTTAGTTAACAGTTTGCATAACCAAAACAATATACTTACATGTTGTTTTAGAATATCCATTCCATCCTGTTTTACTGTAACTAAAAGGAAAGTAACTCAAATGCCCTAATATATTTGTGAACCTTAATTTCAGAGAAGGTATAACTTTACAGTATTTCTTTCTTTTAATGACAAATTTAAACAGATAATAAAGTGAAAATATTAAAATTATTAAAATAAAACTTTTGCAAAATTGAAAAATATTTAGCAACATTTCTATAGTACACGAATATTATGTCTCCAATTGTTTTTCAGCAAATCTTTTTGCTGAGTTAAAATTATCAGAAGAAAATATAATTTCTATTAGCAAATATAATGTAGCTGTGCTTAATTGTGGCCTAACGATTATTTCGTGTCATGAGATGCCACCTTAACGCAATTTGCATTATCATTACATATCAAATTCCTTCATTTAAACATATGCTGAACCATAATATTCTTTGCATAACAGGCAGTGCATTGATTTTTCAGGAATTTACTTTTAAAAGCGAATAAAAATAGCAGAAATTGTGTATAAAATCATTGACTATATGCAAATCCAAAATATTTAACACTTTCTAAAGAAAAGTTTTAAGTAAGCTGGAGCTGTACTCTTACTACAAAAGCAATATTATAACTGAATATATGAATACAATTCAACTTAGGCCTTGAATAGAAATAGGGTTTGAGCAACTTTTTCCTCATCAGTATCGAGAGACATCAATGGCGATAAATGTGTTCTTTTTTTAGTCTTTGTTCAGGTGTAAAGATGGAAACGTTGATTTCTATATATATTTTCCATATTTCTGCAATTAAGTATAAGTAAAATATTCTTTAGTGTGTCTTGTGCAGCGTAATTAGTGTAAATAATTTGCATTTTTAGCTGTATCAAAGTGATGTTTATGTATATTTTTAATTCAAAATCAAAGTGATGTTTTGTGTATATTTTGATTAGCTCAGTTAGTTTAAAGGAGCAATTAATTTTAATCATGAAGAAACGTCACAAATTTAGTGCTTGAAAGTATGTAATTTCTTAGCCAGTTGAATTTGTTTTATAATTGGGATTTTAGTTGAATTTAATTAAAGCTTATTTATTATGTTTAGATTTTTTATATTAATAATTCATTATTATTATCGTTATTACTATCTAAAATTCTACTGTCTGAAGAAAACTTGCAAATCGTGTGAAATTTATTCCATGCGTTTGAGGAGAAGAGATGATGTAGAATCGAATTGTAAACATTGAAATGGAATACGTATATCATAATAAACTTTAGAGCCACTTGCACGCAATATGTAAAGTGAGAATTATGAAATAAGTGCCAATTTGAATAATAGCAAGTTTTTTTTTTAGTAAACCGCTTAACTATTAATCTTAGAATACATTTTGGTGTCTCTAATTGGAGTCGCTAAAGTCGGCTGGCAATGGAAATTCTAACACATGCTCACTAAGCAACATATTCTGGCTGAAATTCAGTACACTATGCTTGTGTTTGGCTGTAGAAATAATTCGATAAATTCAAATTGCTGTAGCAATTGCATTTTAATTTAAGACAGGGCGAAGCTTTCAAACGTGCAGTTACATATGTTCTCGATCAACAATAAGAAACTAAGCGATAAAGAACTTTTTTAAATGCAATTTTCATTTATGTGGCTTACGTTCGAAAGTGGCATTCGTAAGTACAAAAAATCATTAAATTTAATTGATATTGATTATGTATTTACACTCTATATACACACTAGTTATCATAAATTAAAGAAAAATCATAAAAATGACTGTAACGCAAAAAGTTATGAGTGGAATTTAAGAAAACTTATAGACATACACAACACATAAAAAGGTAAAAAATTGCATTAAGAAAATAACCACAAATTATAGCGTTTTGAAAATTAGCATGTGTATACAATTAACAAATAAGAGGTGTAAATTTGGTATTGGAAAAGCACCTTTAATATGAGGTATGATCACCCCGAGAAATATTACAATACATGCAACAATGTGTGATGCTCTAAATTATACAAATTATTGTGTAGGAAGTGAGAGCCATTGCTCTTCCGAAGCAGTTGAAAGCGTGTCTAGGGTCCTGGGAGAGAGATTGAGTTTAACCATACGTCGTCATAAACATGCTCGTTTTGGTTAATGTTGGATGATTGAGTTGGCCATTATTTTATTAAAATTTATGGAATTCTGCCATACCTAAATTATGGATGACTGTCAATTTTTTACAAAAATTCATTGATTTTGTATTATTGTAATTTAATAAAATAGATGCTTTATACTAAATTATTTTTCTAAATATCTGTGAAATAAGAATTTTTGTGTTTAAATCAGGAAAATCTGTTTAAAAAAACATATTTCTCACATTGTTATTATTCTTGAATCAATTATAACTATGTTACAAAAATTTTATACTATTGATTTCTTTTTTATGCGTACTTTTTTTATACTTATTTTAATCTATTTTATGAAAATTATATTTTTCTGTAAGTTTAGAATGAATTAAATGTTTTAATAACATTAATTGGTTAAGTACTTGGAAAAATGCCCTCATCTTTTTTATTTTCTTACTATTGCTATTATTAAAAAAGTTATTGTCTTCATCACTTAAGGTTTGCAAAAAAAAGTCTGATGTTCACCTCATTCTTCTTTCTTTAGACTAAAAATAAATCAAAAGTCTTTACCGGAAACTTAATGCCTAATATTTATCCATTATGCATGGATTATCTAATTCAAATATCCGTCCTGTATCATATCATTGACTAGTAGACCTTACTTTGTCCTTAAAAGGAATTGTAATTCAATTCCAATACCACGGTCCTGTTCATTTGTGTTTGTTCGGATTAAATACTTCAAGATAAAAAATCAAGCAATACATTCAGTAAATCACGTTTTTTCGTGACATTTTCATCTTCTGATTAAAATTTGAGAAACTGAATTCTACACAACTAAATAGCATATTCTACTGTGAAAATCGTCGCGTTGATATTAGATCATATGGAATGTTATAATTTTATGCTTTACAATATAGATATTTTTATGCATTTGCATATCGTCTTTAAAACTAAATGCTCATTGCTAATTTATTAAGCTAATATAAAATATATACAAAATAAAGATATTCAGAGCTTCGTTCAATATTACAATCTTATTTTTGTTATTTTCAAAATTTATTTTATGTTTTTACCATTTGTGATAAAATGCTATTACTTTAAAACAGCTTATCTTAAAAAATATTTTCTTTGGGAGCCCCATATTATAAACATTACTGAAAGAAATAAAAAGCTTCCTTAAGTGTATTGTAATATAATATTGTAATTTTATGATATTAAAAAAGCATTTTATAACATTAATAACAATATGAAAGTTTTAAATATGACACAAGCTAAAAAATATTATATATTAATAAAATCAAATATGTCGTCTCACACAAATGTTTAATAGACAAAATAAACGGAAATTTATGGGAGTTTTAGAAATCATTGGCAGTTTTTGTGACTTCAAACCAAAATTATTAAGGATTTCTTATTAAAAAATCAGTTTTTAAACCTTCAATCATTTGCTTCTTGTAATTTTAATGGTTAATATCCTCCACATAAACTTCTAAATGTACCATAATTCATAATAGTTCTTCAGCATTAAAATTAGAAATGACATATTTCTCAGTTTTTTGTCCAGATACCGAGGATGTTTATTCATCGCTTTCATGAGCACGTTTATATGATTATCCGTTTCATCATTTTCACTTTAGAATTAATTCACTTGCTAAAAGAAACATATCTAACGAACTTTATTCTGTCCTGGATCGATATATGGTAATTTGATGAATGAAAGCATCAATGTTTAATTGAAATATGTTGTAACTTTTTCTTGAAGCTATACATTTGATTCAAGTTGTTTCTGAAATATGTCTTTGAAGTAATAAATAATATGAAGCCAGCCATGTTTTAAAAAGGAATGAATTCGAAAAACCAGATTTTCTTTGTTTAGAAAAGGAAAAACTTAATCTTTTAATTTTAATAACCTTTTTAAATTGCGATTTCCTTGAAACCACTTTATATCTGCATGTAATAAGCTTTCTTTTTATCCTAAGTCCATGTCTTTACCCAGCAAACACAAAAATGCCGGGTATTCATCGGGCCGCTGCTGCGAGCCGTCTTGGCCAGCAGCGGCCCACCACTATTTGGCCTCGCCGGCTCCGTCAATAAAGTGGTCGTCGTCATTGATGGTGGGCCGGCAGTACGGTCTTCTGCTGGCCCAACGCTGGTTGGCCAGCAATGCCGTATTGGCCGCGTGTGGCCCATGTAATTGCCGTACACGGTTATTCATTGGCCCCGTGACGTTTGGCCATCAGTGGCCGCTTTTACCGACGTTGAGCCAGTTATAACTTATACTTTGTTTCTACAAATAAAAATGAAATATTTATTCATTTTTATCTGCTTATAGTTTATATATTGTGAAGATAATATTCCATTAAATTAAAACTGAATCTGTTTTGGTTAGAAAAGCAGTTTTCCTCCTAAATTAGCAAGTGACATTAAATGCACATTTATTTCATAAAAAATTATATATAAACTAAAACAATTTAAAAAATGAATGTCCAATTCTCACCATAATGAGCAGATAATACCCCCACATATTACAGTTTATTATTAAACTTGAAATAAATTAATAACCCCCAAATATTACAGCTCCTTTTTATTAAATTTTAATAATTTCATTAATCTGAAATGGATTTTCATATTTTATGAGATTTATTTTTAAAATATTGTTTTCTCATGAATTTATTTATAGAAATGTTATTTAAAATCAATTTTTACTTTGTTCATATTATTTTTGAAATTATACATTATTTATAATAATTTTATTTTGATTTCTTGAGATTATTTTTTTAAATGGTTATAATAATGCTCAAAATTAATTTCCTACAACATGATAAATATTTCTACCAGAGATTTGAACTGGAACTAAACCAAAGAACAGAAAAAACCGATGTTTTCGTCGGAACGAAAACCAGAACTGAACAAAAAAAAAATAAATAAAAATAAAAAAAATAGGGTTTATTGAATTTGATATATATTCAGTCCTTTTGATGCTGTAATCATCACTTATCAATAATTTATAATTTAATAAAATATTTTATAATTTAATAACTTCTGGGAAGAGAATAAAATTATCTATTCAGACTCTTGATTAAGATTGCAGTGGTGGTTTTGGCTTCTACTGTAGCGTTGATTCAGGTTTAAATTTATTACTAATGAAGGTTTGTTTGATTTACATATAAGGATAATTACAATGTCGACAAAAAGTATCAAGTTGTATGCTTTACGATATTTCATTATTAACAGGTCTTATCCCCATTAATTGATGAGACTATTTCACATTTAATTGTATATCTATATTTATTATTTGTATTCCTTTTTATTTGTTTTACACATTCTACAACAGAAATCTCAATGAAACCATGTTAGAAAATATTTGAACAATTAAATGCAATTTTTATATGTTAACTGAATATATAAATATATTTTACATGATTATTGCAAAGTCAAGAACACCATGTGACTGGCAATCGATTAGAATACATGAATCGACATAATCATGAATTTAGTTATGAAATCCGATTTTTGTTGTTAGAATTGCATTTTTTCTTCATGATAGAAAATAATGGTTTGCAGTTCCGTTTCAAATGAATAATTTTATTTCATGAATATTTTTATTTGTATTAAAATATTCATAAAATTATTCATTTGAAACTAAACTGCAAACCGTTATTTTTGGAGGAACGGAAAGCGGAATTGAACCAATATATTTTATTTTTATTAAACAGGAACGAAAAAAACTACGATTTGTAGTTCTGATTTCCACATATAAGATTTCATTTTACACATAACAAAAGTCCATTATAAGGCTTTACATCCTCTACTATTATTAATTATATTTTTAAAATGCCAAAGTCTAATTTAATCTTTTCTCATTCTTAATATATTATTTTCAAGCCTTTGTTATCAAAAGTAATAGCATTTGCATCTCGCTTGACAACTTTCTTAGAG
>JAPDSC010057640.1:180473-197274 GCA_026290005.1 Latrodectus geometricus
AGTTTAAAGTTTTATAAAATTTTCTTTACTGTGCTCTGAAATATAGGGTAACATTTATAGGACAATGTCAATATGATATTTATCTAGTTTGTTATAACTATATTTGCCAAAATGTATCATAATTTAGCATATAAATTTCTTGTAAAGTTTAAGATAAGTAATCAAAACGTTTTTTTAATATAAATTCATATCAATATGAAAAAAAACAGACAAATCCAGAGAGAAACTGCAATTTTTTCCATGTCCTAATATTGAAGTAAACGCAAAATGAACTTCAAATTTGCGTCACATCTGAGTTAAAATTTATGTATTTTTTAAAATACATAGTTGTATTTTAATGTAGTATATCTGATTATCTGTGTCATTAAGAGTCAAATTGATCTTAATTGCACATCGAATGTGAATTAAATTTAAATGTCTCTATAAGAGAGGTACAAAGTAAATAAAGTTGTACGATTATCATTAAAAAGATCTTTAAAAATATATAATTAAAGAGACATAACATTAAAAAGACATAACATAAACATATGTTTTATTAAAAAGATATAAATATAAAATGAGTGTAAGGAGGGAGGCAGCTTAAAATTTCGAAATAGAGACAAATATAATTATGAATTGCAATCTCTATTATTTATAAGCAAATATGAAAGAAATTATAAATTACCACTTGTATGGCTTCAATTTCAAAGATTATCATGAAGAAAAAATTGTAAAGATTCATGATTTGTGTTGTCTAAATTGGAAAACAGAAATTGGGGTTAATATTATCTAAAAAGAATCGAATTTTAAGTTTCAAAAAAGTTGGTCCAAAATTTCATAAAAAGTTAATGTCAAAATTTTTTTATCATTTTAATGCACTAGTACTTGTTAAAATTGTAGAAATGTGAATAGCAGAATGTTATTTATAGAAGATAAAATATATAATAAAAAAAGGACATAATTGTTTTTTAAGTTCAAAAGACTAAGGGTGACAAAATCAATTGCAAGAACCGTCTCATCTTTGAACAATAATTATCTGCCCAGCTATGGAGTAAAAAGGAAATTCGATATTAGGTATGGGATATCAGTCCACATAGTTTCTACAGTTCATCGACTGTAATTGTGAATCAAATCCGCGTATTTCTAACAATTCACCCACTAAACTTTCTCTTGATATCAAATCTGATGAAAAATCAAGAGATATTGTGAGTAATATAACCATGATGAGGAAACAGTGTAAAATGTTCTTGGGCAATCTGTGTTAATCTGCCAAAACTCTTGTGCAAAGTATACAAAAACACAGACCACACTTGATTCAACACCTTACTATAAAAAAAAATAATGTCACATAAATGCTTAAAATTGATAAGGAATGATCAGTGTCTTGTAAAACATTTTTTCAGTTAATACAATGTTTAATATAACTTTTAGACAAAATATTTGATTCAACATCTAAATATTTGAATAATTTGGAACATTTTTTTACCAAAAAGCTAAAACTAAGTAATTTTTATTTTTTGTAATATATCAGAACACTATCAAATATAAGTTAACGTATATTAGCAATAATATATATCTTTACATTTAGATATTAAAAAATGGATTACCAAATTTCTGAAACATCATAAATATTTTTGTTTTTAAGATTTTAATAATTTGGTAATGGTGTTCTCATTTATTTAGAATAAAGATATTTCATTTAATACGTTTTAATGAATACAATAATATAAAACAGCAGTAATATTTCGTAATCATATATTCAATATCAAAATGTCACTCACGGCAAGTTATGTCTAAACTGCAAAGTTGTAACGGAGTCATAATATTTGTAAAGTCCTTAGTGGTATCTTTCTCTAATATTTTCACCAGCTGCTGTGATATCTCGTTGATGACAGGCAAAAAATCTTTTAATATACTGAAGTGGAATGCTGGAGTCAATTGCTTTCGACGAGATTTCCACTTTTTACCCTTACTATAGTAATAAAAAGGCAGATTAGAATTATTATTTTAAATGTTTGTGTTTGATAGTGTTATACATTAGATTTTTATATAATCAAAAGAAATTCTAATACGTTATATTCTAAAAATTATGGTAATTTTAATAAAAAAAATTATGTTTGTACATAAAATTGCTAGAAAGCTATCGAAGTTAAAATGTGAAACACAAGTATTATTGAGCTTAAGAATATAAAATATATATTTTTTCAACGTAACTAAGCAAAATAAAATTGGGAAAAATTCTATGATGTCTGACATGTATCTGTATGTATGTATATTTAAAAATTAAATCATAAAATATTTAAAATTAACCTTCTCAACAATAATGTTAAACTATACTCAGTATCACGACGGCCCATATGGGGGGCATGGCCTAGAATATGTTTCCTTCAAGTGGAAGTATCTGTCTCTGTAAGCGGTCAACGTAACGCAAAAAACCTACTAAGTAGCTAGCTTAACCCAGTGTTAAGCTCCCGAGCAAGCTTTATACTTAGTTTCTTCTAACTACTGAAAAGATAAAAGGCTGAGCCTACAGTGCCTAGCATGAGGATCGAATCTCAGACCCTTTGGTTGGGAAACACGAACAGTTGTTATATTGATAAGATATTAGTTCCCTAGAAGCCCTTTCCGAGTTTGCGGAGGAACTCAAGTTGAGTTTTATCCCATTCAGATCAATTACCACCTTCTTTACTACAAATAAGCACTTATATCATTACCAACCTTTTTTGATACTTAAGCATCAAAAACTTAAATTTGGACAAAATTGAGAAATTTCGCTTTATCATTAGAAGGAAAACACAATTTACTGTACAATACAATTATAATTTCTCTAGAATAACATGTTTTATTATCAAAAGACTTTATGCGTTGAAATTTATCAAAAATTAAAGGGAACTTTTACCTTGTGAGAAGTCCTGTCCCAAGCCAGAAATGAATCCATTTATACATCTCGGCTTTTTCCATTGCCTTTGTTCCACTTAATAGTTCCTGAAATTAATTGAAAACTTCTATAACTGAACAACAAATAAACCGCAGGTCTTGTAAAAGTAGTTTGGTAAAGTTTTGCAGATGAAAATAAAACATTTTACAAATATTAGTGTTATCAAACAATATTTCACTTGTATTAAAAATAATGAATGATGTTTAAAAGAGTTGGTATGTTATATTTTGTTTTTAGAATGTCGGAATGCAGAATCTTTTACACGGTTGATATGAAGGAATCTACACAGACTTATCCGATGTTATTATGAGCAGTTCTTTGAAGTTAAATTGATATAAGTGTTTAGCTGAGCCATTTGGATACCCAATTATTAGGATAAACAATGAAATTATTTATTTCGAAATAATAATTAAGAGATAACTGAGAATGCAATCTCAGTCATTCATTCAATTTGCATAAGAGTGATTGTTCTTATAGTTAGTCTAACGTAGGCTGATGAGCAGCTGCATCTGAACTTATAATAATTTTTAACAATAAGTAGCATTCTAATTAGCAAGAATTTAATATGAAATTTGGCGCCACCCAGAAATGTTCCCGACTAACAGAAATCATGTTTCGACGATGATCAATGTAGTTGGCAGTGTCACCCCACCATAGACTCTCCGCTCACAATCAACTTGGAATGCATTTGATTTTCTGAATGAATTCTTAACCAAAAAGTACCGATTTTCAGGCAATGGTTTCGACTATTAAACATATATTTGAAGACAACTATGAAATAATATGTTCAGATGCACATAGTCACTATCAAGCATAAGAAATAGGTTGAGGAATTAACCCTATTTTAGAAAAAATCAATCATTAATTTTATAGAACATTTAATTCTCTTAATCGAGAATCTATGGGTCTCGTCACTTTTCGTAAGCGAATTAAAATTTGCAATAAAGATATTGTTTCCGATATCTGAATGGACAGATCTTTTCTTGTGGTAAAACAATATTCCATTATTACTTTTGTATTAAGTTTTTCGAAGTATGCACAAAGCGTTTAAGTATACACCTATTAAACAATTGTCGAACATGTTAAATTAACAACTTTAACCATTTTAAATTACCTCCAAACTTAATGAGCTGTTGCTATATTTGTGACATATTCTAACTTAGTAAGATATTTTAGTTAATAGAATCTATGTTCTACTGACTATAAATTTGCAAAGCTAAAAGTAACTTTTCATGTATTGAAATTTCCATTTTTCATATTGTTAAATAAGTAATCAAGCAGAAATTTGCATCAAGTTTTTGTTTAAGTGTTCATTTAGGAAATATAGATGTTAATTTACATGATCTAAAATCTTTCTGGAAAACATATTTTTTGAAAATATTATATTTATTAGATACATACGATTTATAATAAATAGACATGAAACTACATAACATTTCTTTAAAAAGTATAATATTTAGATCAATTTGATAATATATTTAAATATTTAGCTAGTAATTTCTATTTTACCTCTGTCAGAAAACTTTCTCAAATTTCTTGAATTAAATGTAAAATTTCTGAAGTTACATATTGTTACATAGTTACTCAAACTTTTTAACTGAAACATATTATTAGAGCTTATATTTTTATGGCACTTGTTTGTTTTATTCTTGTATTATACTATTTCTTAATTTTATATCTATCACGTAATGCATAAGACAATAAAATGTTTATTTTGTGGAATAATGATTTGTATATAATTGTGAATCAACAAATGAATTCAAATTTCGGTATTCAAAAGGGTATAGACATGCTTACTAGTCGTGATTGCCAGAGAGATTTTTTGGGATAAATAAACCATTTCATTTGTGCTCCGAGACATCTTTAGTGTTTACACATATGTGAACAAAATTTTGCAATCAATGATATTATCTTTGAGTTATCCCAAGGCAGCTTTGTTTTCCATTGAAAGTATTCAGTTATTTGTTTTATAACGTAACTGAAACATGAATTATCAAGACCATTTGCAGCAAAATGATCCATGTTAATTTTACTTTGAATAAGAAAACATTGAAGCATTTGCTGTGTTAGAAACACATACATATTTTCCAGATCTTCCCCAAGGCCAATTTTCTAGACCAACTCTGATTTCCAGTAGCAAAATATAAGGCATTTTTAATCAGGTATTCGCAGCATGTACCACTTATCCAGGTATTTTGCAATTCGAGTTAGCCAAACCAATTCTGTTTTGAAATAAGAAATCATGCAGGCATTCATTTTAAATATTGTTGGTTATACCAAATATTCGTTTTCGAAAATCACATATGCTTGGAACATATGAAGCAGAGAAGTTTAGACATTTATATACATAAATATCCAAATTTACTGAACTGTAGCTAGGCTTATGAAATTGCATACTTTGATCGGATATCTACGTATATTAGACTCCATGCGCCACTGAACCTTTGCTTACAAGTATTGTATCGCTAAAAAAATGTTTCAATAACCACTGAAAATCTCATAATTCTATGCACTTTATAAACAAAGTGTTTCTTTTCATGTTTTGCTCATTCGTAACCTTATTTGAACTCTAAAAACATGTTGAACTCCATTGTAATATATCAACTGTTTCGCTTATTTTTTTGCAACAATCCGTATTTATCAATACCACGATTTTCCATGAAAAAAGAATTTATTTTTCTTGGAAAATCACATCTGTTTTAAATATATTCATTCAGAAAATATCATACGCTTATTAAGAATCAATTATAAAAGAAAATTATATTTGAAATTGGGAAAATATGCAATATTTCAAGGTTGCAATGTTTTATGTTAAATTTAAATACTCTCAAATTTATTAATCAATTCACTGAATCTTAATAACATCTTATCTAAATATGAAATCTTGTTATTTAAGAGAAAATGATGAACCAATAATTTGATAGCTTTATATATTTAAATGTGCGAATGAAGTTAGAAAGAGCGTCTTCCGTTTTTTGAACAGAACGTCTCCATATGAGGGTGAAGCACGACGTTTGCTCATAGATGGCAGCGCCATCTGGCCCTTCCAAATTAGAAATTGAAGTCAGACCCTCGTATACCCGTGATTTATAAAGTGAGTCTACAAAATTAGTGAAATTAGTTTCGGCTTTTTTTAGATGAAAACTTTTTGTTTTCCTTTTTCCAAATAACATTTTGAAGTTTCAGTGCACTTCGTTGGCACTGTATAATTTCTTTCAGCATGAATTAATAACCTTTTCTAATTTGATAATTTTGATTCACTTTCAGTCAAAATATGGCTGGTTCAATTTTTTATTCCTTCTTTTTTTCAATGACCTTATTTTTTATGAAAAGGTTAATTTTTGATTGAATGTCTGCTTTAAACAAGTATGAAAAAAATATCAAACAAAAGGTACAGGGTTATTCAATCAAGTTAAATGTTTCATCGTAACTTCAATGGAGTGAATACTCTAAAAATAGAGTATAAGAAATTATTAGCAAAGCAATAATCAGCGTGCACCAAACTGACTATTAATTTCTGCTCAAAAATTTTAAAAACTATAAAATTATAATAGTTACCTCTACTGCTTCTGGTGTATTCAGAATTATAAACTGTAGAAAGCCGACCCAGGCGGATATTACGTGTTCTTTTTTAAAGAGATAGCAGTAGGATTTGCTAAATTCCAATGCATCTATAAAAAGAACATTAATTAAGGCTAATTAATTACATCATTTTGAATGACTTAAAATGTAATTGCGTTTATTAGATTGAATGAATTAGGTAATAAAAATAAAAATTATGTAAATAATGACGCCATTAGATGGATTTGTCAGAATTTGTTTCATTACAGTTTTTTTCTAATATTTAAGAAATGTTGAACAATAAATTTTCTGGCCTTTATATTTACATATATATAACCTTAACGTAAGATTATGATATCCATCATCCATTATTGATTATTTCGTGAAACGTGGACGACAACGACAGTTTTGATGGGACCTGTAAATACTAATCAGTTTTGCAAACATTCCGAGGATGATCGGTATGCCCTGAAAATTGAGATTTGGGAAATATGCAACAATTCTTTCAACATTTTAAATTTATATACACTTTTAATACTCTATGTTTGAATTTTACATTTAGGTTATGGAAAGCAATTTCAAGAGTAGTCACGGTACGCAGACCTCCAGTCGAATGAGTGAACTTTGGTGTGGTAAATGCAGAGAATGGAAATTTTGCAACGGAAAAATGCTGTAGGCCAGTGTTTCTCAACCTTTTAGTATTCACGGCCCAATTTTCAATCATAATTTTCATCGCGCCCCCCTCCCCACCGCATACAAAAAAATATATACAATAATAATGTATATTGAGTATTTTGGTGCTAAACTTACACTACAACCTTAATTTTAAACTTTACAAATTACCAAGAATACCAAAATTTATTGACATTTTGCAACACCGATCCTCAGCATTGAAAAAACAAGAATCCTATGCTTTTTTATTGCTCTTGCGTCCCGCTATGTCTCGGCATTCTCACGGTTTCGCGAGAAGTTTGGAGTTGTCTGGAATTTGTCTGGTCAGCAAAAAATTAAGCTAGGAGCGTGCACAGATGTGAACAAATGTTTTCTTATAGGGAGAAGGAGAAAGTTCTATGACGCCAATTTCAATTCCAGACAATCTCATTCGAGTTGATCCTTCTATCGCTATTGAATCTATTCTGGATGTGTATATTATATATATTTTCGTGCAATTGCAATTCACCGTAATAAATATTCACGGCAGCAGACTTATGCAGAATCATGGATAAATTTTTAAGCAGGCGCAAGCGAGCATTAGACGATAGACAAGCATCAACAAGTACACAGATAAGCGTGGTTCCGAAAATAAAATCAAGAAAATATTCTCAAGAATACTTAAATTTTGGGTTCACTAGTACTGAAGTAAATGAAGAAGAAAGGCCCCTGTGTATCATTTGCTCAAAAATGTTGGTGGCAGACAGCATGAAACCTAATAAACTTAAACGTCATTTGGAAATGCTTCATAATGAGTACGTAAACAAACTCAGAGAATTCTTCGAATTAAAATTAAAATCATATGAAAAGCAAAAACCATTGTTTAAAAAATCTTTGTCTGTGAATGAAAAAGCTTTAATTGCCTCTTACAAAGTTTCACATAAAATAGTCAGATGTAAAAAGCCTCACACCATTGGTGAAGAGCTTATTTTGCCAGCCGCGATTGATATTGTAGAAATTATGTTTGGAGATAATTTTGCAAAACAAATGCAGTCTATACCTCTTTCAAATGATAATGTTGCCCGTCGAATTGCAGATATAGCTGAAGATGTAGAGTGTCAGCTTTTGTCGAAGTTGAGTTACAAATTGTTTTCAATACAACTCGATGAGGCAACAGATAGTAATAAAGATGCTCATTTCATTGCCTATGTTAGATTTTGTGGTGAGTCAGTAGTAGAAGAATTACTTTTCTGCAAACCAATAGAACTCAAAGCAACAGCACTCGCTTTATTTGCTATCTTAAATGATTTTATGAACGAGGCAAACATAGAATGGAAAAATTGCATCGGAATATGCACGGATGGTGCTCGTTCTATGTCAGGAAGATTCCAAAGTATTCAAGCACTTGTGAAACAAAAATCGCCACAGTGCGTCTGGACACATTGCATGATCCACAGAGAAGCTTTGGCTTCCAAAGAAATGAGTCCTGGTTTGAATAATGTGTTAACTACGGTTGTAACCGTAGTAAACTATATAAAAATGAGACCCCTGAAATCAAGAATCTTTTCCGCACTTTTAAAGACATGGGTGCAGTACATTCAGTGTTTATTTGGGTACAGTACATTCAGTGTCACTATTTTATTGCGAGGCAAGATGGTTATCACGAGGGAAATTTTTGCAACGTGTTTATGAATTAAGAGAATAAATCGCCGTTTTCCTAGAAGAGGAAAACAGACCGGAAGCTGAGAATTTTCGCGACAGTTTATTTGTGTTGAAATTGAGCTACATGGTCGACATATTCGAGAAATTAAATAACTCGAATCTTCAACTGCACGGAGCAAATACACATATATATTGATACGAGTGATAAAGTTAATGCTTTTTGTAGGAAATTGGAATTGTGGAGCAGAAATTTAAAGCAAGAAAACTTAACAATGTTTGCAAATTTGAATGATTGTATTAAAACTTACAAGGCTGAAGAACAACATGTAAAAGTTGTTTTTGTAACCATTGAAAATCATTTAGCAATGCTAGCAAAGAATTTTAAAAAGTACTTTCTTGCTGAAGACAAACTGATATCAAGTTACAAGTGGGTGAGGGATCCATTTCAAAATACTCCCGAAGGACTCTCAATCGAAGAGGAAGAAACCTTCATAGACTTCACGGCAAGCGGCGAAACCAAAAGACAATTTAGTAATAAATCACTCTTTGAATTTTGGGCTGGAGTGGATGATGAGTTTTCAGCACTAAAAACAAGGGCATTTCGCATTCTACTACCATTTTCAACATCTTACCGTTGTGAAACTGGATTTTCTATGGTGGCTTCTTTGAAGACAAAATATAGATCTCAGCTAAATATAGAAAAAGAACTGAGAGTGTCTATTTCTAATATTAAACCCTCCTTCGAAAAACTTTGCTCTCAAAGACAGGCCCAAGGAAGTCACTAATAATTATTAAATTTGTTTTAATTTAGTAAATTGTTTTAATTTAATAAGTTAATTATTAAATATGTCGAAATGTATTTTGTTTTGTATGTGTGTGTGTGTTCTTTCCTTTCAGTCACTTAATCAATTTTTTTAAATAACATTTTCTCTTGGATATGATCGCGCCCCCCATTAGTGTGCTCGCGCCCCCCTAGGGGGTCGCGCCCCACAGGTTGAGAATCACTGCTGTAGGCATTTGACAGACTTTACTAAAGGGGTAGTCGTTGGAAAAATTGGAAATCTAGATAAAGTTAAGGGAAATTGCAGATAACAGGCATGATAAATCCGAGACATATTTGTGGCCAAAAGAATATCTCCATAGTTGAAGAGTGTTTTTCAAGATAGTATCAGAGTTTTTAATTTTATTAAGTGATATCAGAGAAATCGTTTGCTTTCAAAATTTTATAAAGATGTGAGTTTTTAATGCAAAATTATATTATTACATGCAGATGTACTTCCGATGTGGGCGTGGATGTGAAGGGAGAGTGCCAGCTCAGATGTGACCTCTTGACCTGACTGAGATTTAAAATCACTAAGCGATTGGTGATAGGCGAGTATTCTAGAATAGTTAAGCTTGACGTACAGTACAGATCTAACATACATACTTGCAGAGCTAAGGTAACTTTCAAAATGCTGCAGTTTAAAATGCTTTTAAAATCAAATGATAAAGTTCTTCTCCTCTTAACCTTATATAAGTCTCATTCTGTGAATTTATTTCTTAATAAAATATGTCTATAAAAATTATGCTATATCAGCGATATAGTTGAAGATCTAAATTTTTTAAAGAACAAGTTGCAACATATTTATATTTTAATAAAAAATAAATAAATTATTTTTACATTAACATGAAGAACCATGCCGGAAAAGTATTCATTAGAAATATTTGTCACAATAAGGGAATTCTTAAAAAAAAATGGTTAAACAGGTCATGAAAAACTTATGTGGTGACGTCAGTATCTTAAGAGAAACTTTCCGGAAAAGTTCCATTTAAATTTAAATGCTTGACTATTTACATAGATCATTTAGGATGATTGGAAATTAATGCCGAATTTTTAGAAAGGTGTTATTTTTGTCTTCTTCAGCGAATGCTCTTACCTCCATATCAATATTTCACTACTCGGAAATGAATTGGAATCTAAATGTACAAAGTCCTGATTTAATAATTATGAATTAAAATAAATTTTTAACCATTATAAAATTCATTCGATTAGTTTATTTGTTTTTATTCAATTACCACGCGAGACTTTATTTCAAGATTAAAAATGTTTTAAATACTGATAAATTATTTTAATATGGACTTTTTTATGTGCTAATCTGTAAAACATGTTTTCTCATATCAAATGAAATTTCATTTAAAAGTGACTTTTATGTTCTTTGAGTTTTTGTTTATTTTGAATACTAAATGTATATAAAAAAATTCTAGTGTATGTTTTGCTTAATTCAAAAGTAACAAAACTCCGCGGGACGATGCTACGTAAGTTCCAAGATTATACAAGTTTCGTGACCGAGAGCTCTAGGGTGAGAAGCATTAGTCAAAATTAGGTATACAGCCTAACGCGAAACCCCAGTTTTAGTTTAAATATGCTTGGTACTCATAACTAAAAGAGATCCTTGAATTATGGATACACATTTACCTTCAGTAAAATTTAAACTAAGTAAGCATGTGGTAAGTCAGCATAAAGTGTAAATTTATAGAACCGTTATAAATTGATTTCAAATGACTGTATCAGGTACATTCAATTAGTGATAGTAATAAAAAAAGAAATATTTCCAGTAAAAAACAAATGAACAAATGTAAATTTTCTTTTAGCAATTAGCAAATTTTTTTATCCGCATAACAGCATTTACTAAGCTAATACTTAGTAATAATACAATTATTTTTTCGTCATATTATTTGACACATTTTAATGAATTTATGAACCGTTAAATGAACGTTTTAACCAATTTTGGAGACAAATCTTGGCTTCAAAATTGACTTATAAATAAATAATTGCTCAGAAACTCCGTAAGTAGCAGAAAAATGTCATTAGCTTTGAATTAAAAACAAAAAAAGGTTAAATATTATTACAATCGGAAATCCATTATCAATTCACAATGCGCAATTAAGCAAGATAACGAAAATAGTTTTAAAATTGTTATTTGTTTATTAAACTATTAAAAATACAGTATTTATAATATTATTATAAACAAATTCACTTTATTTTTAATTTAAATTTATATTGAAACAATATTCCATTAAATATTCTGTTTCTTTTTTGGTAGTTTTGGTACATTCTGCCGTGAGCGTTTTCCTTAATTTCTAGAATTTCTGATAAATATATTTACTTAAGAAATATGGCTGTTTTCATAATTAAAACCACAGACGAAAATTTTGATAATAAAGAATACGTGTTTTTAAATCATTCCATTTTATATAATTTCAAAGATAATCAAAATATTGTATTTGTAATGGATCAATTTAAAGCTATTTAAATGCGAAGATTAGTTTGAACAAAGTGCATACTAATTCAAACAGTACGCACTTTTCAGTTAAATTCTATAATTGCACACACATAACACTTTTTTCATATCTTAATTTATTGTGAAAAAGGATATACACTAAAAATTACTTTGATAAAATAAGAGCTAAAATAAATTTTTTAACAGAAGATAATTTTTTTATTAAATATAATTTTCAAATTAATTTTCCAAATCGAAATTTGTATTCACTTAATAGTTATTTTATTCAATACAAATTATTCTATAAAAATTTATGAATTAATTTTGTAAAGAATCGAAATTTAGACAAAATATGATGAATACGTATGTACCAAATTTACGTATTGAATACATATGTCAGATAAAATATGTAACAAGAAGAAATAAAATTTTTATAAAATATTTTTTTTTACTGAAAAGTTACATATCTTTGTATTGAAGATCTTACATTAGAGTATTTTATAAATCAAATATCTTATTTCAAAATTAATAAAGGAATTGCAATTATAAATAAAATACTAAGTGTCTTCTGTATTTTTGGAGAAGAGATAACGATAACTAAGTCATTATAAATAAGATTTCTCGCTCGTAATAATGACGTCATTTAGTTAACAGTTTGCATAACCAAAACAATATACTTACATGTTGTTTTAGAATATCCATTCCATCCTGTTTTACTGTAACTAAAAGGAAAGTAACTCAAATGCCCTAATACATTTGTGAACCTTAATTTCAGAGAAGGTATAGCTTTACAGTATTTCTTTCTTTTAATGACAAATTTAAACAGATGATAAAGTGAAAAGATTAAAATTATTAAAATAGAAATTTTACAAAATTGAAAAATATTTAACAACATATCTAGAGTAATACACGAATATTATGTCTCAATTTTTTCAACAAATCTTTTTGCTGAGTTAAAATTTATTAGAAGAAAATATAATTTCTATTAGCAAATATAATGTAGCTGTGCTTAATTGTGACCTAACGATTATTTCGTGTCATGAGATGCCACCTTAACGCAATTTGCATTATCATTACATATCAAATTCCTTCATTTAAACATATGCTGAGGCATAATATTCTTTACATAACAGGCAGTGCATTGGTTTTTCAGGAATTTACTTTTTAAAGCGAATAAAAATAGCAGAAATTATGTATAAATTCATTGACTATATGCAAATCCAAAATATTTAACACTTTCTAAAGAAACGTTTTAAGTAAGCTGGAGCTGTACTCTTACTACAAAAGCAATATTATAACTGAATATATGAATACAATTCAACTTAGGCCTTGAATAGAAATAGGCTTTAAGCAACTTTTTCCTCATCAATATCGAGAGATATCAATGGCGATAAATGTGTTCTTTTTTAAGTCTTTGTTCAGGTGTAAAGATGGAAACGTTGATTTCTATATGTATTTTCCATATTTCAGCAATTAAGTATAAGTAAAGTATTCTTTAGTGTGCCTTGTGCAGTGTAATTAGTGTAAATAATTTGTATTTTTAATAGCTGTATCAAAGTGATGTTTATGTATATTTTTAATTCAAAATCAAAATGATGTTTTGTGTATATTTTGATTCGCTCAGTTAGTTTAAAGGAGCAATTAATTTTAATCATAAAGAAACCTCACAAATTTAGTACTTGAAAGTATGTAATTTCTTAGCTAGTTGAATTTGTCTTATAATTGGGATTTTAGTTGAACTTAATTAAAGCTTATTTATTGTTTTTAGATTTTTCATATTAATAATTCATTATTATTATCGTTATTACTATCTAAAATTCAACTGCCTGAAGAAAACTTGAAAATCGTGTGAAATTTATTCCACCCATTTGAGGAGAAGAGATGATGTAGAAATCGCATTTCAAACCTTGAAATAGAATACGTATATCATAATATACTTTAGAGCCACTTGCAAACATATGTGAAGTTAGAATTGTGAAAGTAAGTGAATTATAACAATTTTTTTTTAGTAAACTGCTTAACTATTAATCTTAGAATACATTTTGGTGTCTCTAACTGGAGTCGCTAAAGTTGACTGGCTATGGAAATTCTAACACATGCTCACTAAGCAACATATTCTGGCTGAGATTCAGTGCATTATGCTTTACACAATCATAGTGCATATTATATTATTTATATGGCCAATATAAATATCGAATTATATATATTGGCCATATAAATAATTCGACAAATTCAAATTGCTGTAGCAATTGCATTTTAATTTAAAACAGGGTGAAGCTTTCAAACATGCAGTTACATATGCTCTCGATCAACAATCAGAAACTAAGCGATAAAGAACTTTTTTAAATACAAGTTTTATTTATGGGACTTATGTTCGAAAGGGGCATTCGTAACCACAACAATGCAGTAAATTTAATTGCTATTGATTATGTATTTACACTCTATATACACACTAGTTATCATAAATTAAAGAAAAATCATAAAAATCACTGTAACGCAAAAATTTATGAGTGGAATTTAAGGAAACTTATAGACATACACAACACATAAGAAGGTACAAAATTGCATTAAAGGAAATAACCACAAATTATAGTGTTATAAAAATTAGCATGTGTATACAATTAACAAATAAGAGGTGCAAATTTGGTATAGGAAAAGCGCCTTTAATATGAATTATGATCGCCCCGAGAAGCAATACTGTACATGCAGCGATATGTGATGCTCTAAATTATACAATTAATTGTGTAGGAATTGTGAGCCATTGGTCTTCCAAAGCAGTTGAAAGCGTGGCAAGGGTCCTGTGAGAGAGATTGAGCTAAACCATACGTCGTCCTAAACATGCTCGTTTTGGTTAAAGTTGGATGATCGATTTGGCCAAGGCATGCGCTCCATTGTTTCCTGATCAAGATAAGCATCTAGAATACGAGCCATGTATGGTCTCGTATTGTGATCCTTAGGCACGACCGTATCACATATTGCCCTGTCATAAGGGCACACGTAAGCATCTAGGATGTTATCTCTATTGGTGTTAGCATAAACATTTCCAGGGGAAAACACATGTTAGTCAGTAGCAAGAACCCCACTACCAAATGGTAAAAGTCACGAGATCGAGGGGCGTGTACATGGATCGCGTAACTTCTGGTCTTTGACGCCATTGCTGATTTTCTGTAAAAGTAGTTTATGTGACATCATCAAGATGTTAGTATCGGAATTGCATGTTTTTATAGCACCATCTAGTGCTTAAAAGAGAAAATTACAAATCATTTTGGAATTTTTTTTTTCGGAAGTTAGCCTCAGAACCGAATCGTTGTTCTATTCAACATAGGAATCATTTTTAAGAAATGTCCACAGGGATTGAATGTTGGCATCAGTTGTCTATAGTGGTAAGTTGAAAAGAGAGTAAGTGAATTGGGGCGACAATAGAATAAATTTAAATAGCGTTTAAGTTTACTCTTTTGTCTACCCAAAGATAAATGGCCAAAAGAGGATGTTCCTATCGAATGGTTTATACTTACCATCTCACGTCTGTTACAATAAATCTCAGCTTTCTTCTGCTATCACAGTTAAAGAATTTTTTTTATTAATGCCATACAAATAACATAAGATTGTTATTTTTGGTCATTCGACTGTTTATATGCAGCATACCAAAATAATAAATACACAAAAATCATTTCTGACTGAAATTCATTTCCATTGTAAAAGCATAAGGCTTTACATCTGAAAAATGAAAGTACACATAACAAAATTATTTAATTCATAGCACTCATAAAGCTATTTTTACAATGGAAATGATTTCTTATGTATTGATAGATTGACAGCAAATCGAATGAGAAGTATAAAGCTTAAAAAATGTTTTTGATACAAAATTATTAAATATTCAACTCAGAAATCGTTTCGACCCTATTCAAATGCATTTCTGAGCATAGACATAAATTAATCTATATATTTATAATATATAAATTAATCTTTCCTTTAAACTGGTTACAGTCTGACATCCTCTTATAAAATTTACCGCAGTGTTCTTCATTTAAACCAACACATTATTTGAGTTGATGAACGGTCAAACGATTTAAAAAATATAGGTTCAGACAAATGTTATTATTTATTAGCAATATATATTATAAATAGAAAATTATATATTAGCAATATCTTATAAATAGAAAATTTATCTACACTTACAGTTATCTCATTAAATCATAGAAATCGGGTAAATTATTTGATAAATATAAACTTTAAAAAAATAATTTCACGTAATGAATATAAAACTAGAACAGTTAATACAAGAATTTTATATTCTGAATTAGAGTGACTATTAATATCAATGGTTAACGTTTGAATGCCTTAAGTTAGGCAAATATTAAAGAAACTTTTTTAAAAAATAATTACGATTTAATTTTATAACTTTTGGTACAGCAATCAATATAATAATATATTATTTATTATATAAATATGTATACGCACATGTATATTTATAAATGTTTGTGTCTGAAGTGACATAGTGAATAAGGAAAAAAATTGAACCAAGGCACAATATTATAGAAGAAAAATAAAAATATAGAGGAACGAAACGCAATATAGAAAACAAAACGTCACGGGTCTTAAAAAGTCTTTCAAACGATGGAAGAAACACACATACAAAATATTTTGCAACCCAACCAATATATTTAAATGATAAATTACGCATTGCTCAAAAGTGATGCATGATTCTTGGAACACAGAATGCGATATATTTAATATATATATATATATA
>JAPDSC010057640.1:214328-232020 GCA_026290005.1 Latrodectus geometricus
TTTAACTTTAGAGTTATTAAACTAATTTATTGGAAATCAAACATCTTTTAAAAATTTACAGAAATGTAGTACTTAATGAATTAAAACGCATATATCTTATTTGCAATAATCTAAAATTTATCAAAAAAACAAATTAATCACTTAAATAATCAACTTAAAAATAATGGTTTTCCTATTAATTTTATTTTAAGTTATGTAGGAAGTAGGGAATCGCTTATAAAATTGAAGTAATGCGTAGTTTTCATAAATACAGAAGAGTTACCCAAGCATTTAAGTTCTTATAAGAATCCCGAAAACGCCTACTTTCACTTTAATTATACTTTAATATTTAATCTACATCAAACATTTTAAACTGCTTTAACTTCTTAATTTAACTTGTAAAGAAATTTTTCTTATAGCTTTTGGCAATCATATTCTTCTATATTTGAAATATATTATTCTATATTTGATATAATCTTCTGTATTTGATATATTTTTCTCATTGTATTTCTTTGCCTATTTATTGTATTGCTCAATTTTCAATGTATTACTTTAATTCTATTTATTTCAAATTTTGATATAGTAATATTTTCTTCTATTAGAGACACTCTTTGGGGGAATAACACGAGTATTTTTAGACCTTTGCCTTTCGTGTTTGTCAAAAAAGGGTGTCTATTTTGCATAGCTGACCATCTCCCTCCTGATGATGACGTGGTCCTTATGCTCTTTCCTTAATTATATTATATTACAATGTTTTTCTTCATTTTTCCTGATTTTGTCTTATTGATATTGAATTGTATAATTTCTTCTTTGTTTTATATTTATCGATTAAATGCATCTTACTTAATATATATATATATATATATATATATATATATATTCTGAATTTAATGTACAGAAATTTTTACACCTTATAAAAAAGTAAAATTCCTTACAATTGAATCAAATTGCTAGAAATACATCTTATATAAAACCACTTTCTTTGCAATTTATTAGCAATAAATTGTCAATAATTCTGTATAGAATTCTCTGTGGAATGTTTTATTTATTAAGAAACTAATCATTTGAAAGTTTATGAAATAAAAAGAATATAAAAGAATAATAAAAGGAATAATAAAATAAAAATAAAAAGAATAATAAAAGGAAATTTATAATATTTACCTTGTGAGAAGTCCATCACCTAAACCACAATGAAGCCAGTTATACATCTTTTTATATAATATATATTATGTTTTTAATTAGGAAAAACTGAACAGCAAATACATAGCTGTACTTGTAAAAATGATTTGAAAATATTTGCAAATAATATAACATTTGACACCAATTACTGTAGCCGCTAATGGCTGAGTGGTTAGCAATCCTGATTCCTAAGCTATTGGTCCCGGGTTCAAATCCCAGTTTGGGCAAAGATGTTTCCTTTCTTCCTCTCTCTCTCTCTCTCTGCATCTCTTTGTCCTTTCTTTTGAGAGGATGGATGAACCTGATGGATGATGGAACACGTTATAAACGGTTTTGTGGTGGTGTGATGTTGGTAATGCTTCTTACTCACCACCGTGATTTGGTTTACAGGCGCCCACCGAGTAACGCTAAATGAGTAGCAGTTTCCGGCTTTGTTGTGGTGAAAGGTTAATCACCCAGTGCCCGCCAATTGAAAAATAACACCAATTATTGTTAAGGAATATGATTCATAAGTATTAAATACATTGTGAATGAAGTTTAAAAGAGATGTCGTGTTCCATATTTGGTATAAGCAGTCAGAATAAGAGTATCTCACTCAGTTGTTGTGAAAAAATCCTCAGTCACTTATCCTACGTTATCATGAGCAGTAGTTTCAATTTAAAAGGATTAAAATATTTATCAGTTGGCCTTCTAGGTAAAGCCCTAAAACAATTGTTTGTTTTGAAACAATGATTCAAAGAAAAGTTAGTCAACAATCAGTAACCAGTCATTAAATTATTATAAGTAAGATTGACAAATAATTGTTCTTAAGTTGTTACGTAGCCTCACTAGCAGCTGAGTCTACATTTATAATTTCTTTCAAAAATAAGTAACATTCACTAGCTTTTAAGAATTCAACATAAAAATATATAATCAAGAAATAATTAAGCAATGCTGAAAATCTCCATGATGATCAATATGGTTGACACTGTCAATCCATCATAGATTGTCCATTCACAATCAACCTAAAATTCATTTGACTTTTGTATGGACTTTTTAGCGATAAATGCTGATTTTCAGTGGACATTCTCTACATCCAATTGAAGACAACTATTGAATACAACATTATGCTTCCTGGTGCAAAGTCACTGTCACTCGTAACATATTACAGACATTTCCATGTTTCTGAAATAATTGATTTCCAATTTGTTTGGATTATTTAATTATCTTACTCGTGTACACATTCATTTCCATCATTTATTGGAATGCAAATTAAATCTTACAATCTTGATTGTTTTTCTATCACTTGAATGACCAGCGTTGTTTATAATAAAAAGCATCAAATTTTTACAATTGCATTCAGTTTTTCTTCAAGAAATAGAGGATTGCACAAAGTATCGAAGATCGCACATTCCTTTTACCATCTATTCAAATTTGGAACAAGTTAGATTTCAACTTCAGCTATTTTAGAATACCTCTAAACTTAGTCAGCTGTTGCTATGTTTGTAATATTCTTTCTTGCCTTAGCATATCCATTTGTTAAATCATTGCTACTGCATATCCGTTTGTTAAATCATTTTTTCCACTGTTCAAAATACCATTCTTTACATTGTTTAATAGATATTAAAACCTTGTTTAGTTTCTATGTTTGTTTCGTTTATCTGATAATTTACACAAGTAATATACACACGTACCAAAGCAACCCTCCTTACATAGATCTGCAAAGCAGCAAATTAACTCTGCAGTGAACACCTTGATGACGGAATACTTGCGGGAAGAATCAACTGGCAAAAGGTGGCAAAGCCTTGTCAACAATGGGCTAATCGACCCCAATCTCTCTCTAGTCATCCCGCGAGCGGTTGCCAACTTTCGTCTAAAAACAGGACACGACTACTTTTCATCTCACTTACACTGAATTTAAGTCGTTGCTTCGCCAGAATGCACCCTCTGTGGATATGAAGAGATGAATGGCAAAAATCTGGAGTCCTATTTAGCTCTTGACCACTCCACCCTGGATCAGACTGAAGAACTTAAGAGGGTTCGTCTCCACTGGTCAGCGCGCCACCTCATGGCTGAACAGCCATGGATGGGCGTTGGCTAGTAGTAATAGTAATATATACATGTGTTTTGGGATCTATTATCAAATGCATTACGTAACATAAAATGTGAGCAAATTAAATGAACTCAAATTTTTTTGGTGTTTATATGTTTTGAGAAATATTATATTAATCATATTTTTTCGGAAATAATAATCATTCTTGTAGACAATCAGTAATTATATCAATGAATTTAGACCAGTGAAATTGCATAATATTTCTGAACAAAAATAATATTATTTTGAAATGAAATTTCTGATTAAATTTAGATGTTTAATTGGTAATTTCTTTTCAACTAATAAACTTTTAAGAAACTTCATAAAATATTATGAATTAAAAATAGTGAATTTTAATTTAAATGTTACATGTTATAACATACTTGCTCAAAATTTTAATTTAAATATATTTTAGAGATTATACTTTTTGCAGCTCTTATATGTATTATTGTGCTTGATAATTGGATATGAATCTCGTAATGTATATCACAATAAAATAATTGTTTTCTAAAATAAAAATTTCTGAGTTTTTTGAACAATGATCTAAAATTCAATATAAGTTAGTCATAAGTTCATAGCCTTCGCACCAGCCGTAACAAGCTATAGAGGTATTTTCTAGGATAATTTATCACCACATTTGTGTTTCGAGACATCCTAGTCACTTAAAGGCATGTAAAAGAAACTTTACAATTGATGATACCATCTTTGATATTGGCATGCAAGCTTTGCTTTTCTCTGAAAACATTCAGTTATTAGTTTTATAGAAATATTCGTAACTGTACCAATTATCCAGATTTTTCGAAAATTGAATGTACCTAGCCAACTCCGCTTTCGAATAGAAAGCATTCACTAAATATCCAGATAATTCGACAATTACATGTTTTGAACATATAAAACAGGTGAATTTAGACATTTGCAAATATTTCTAAACATGCTAAGTTGTAGAGGTATTTATGACACGCGCGCGTTCCTGCTCAGTATAAGATACCTTTATTTAATTTACACAGTTGTGCATTTATTTGCGGATACTGTAACGTATAAGGAATATTTTAATAGTAATTGAAATAATATTTTTCTATATGTTTTTAAAACAGAATGTTCTTTTTCTTGTTTTGCAAATCCTCAAATATACTTAAACATCAAAACAGATTGAGCTTTTTGGTAATATTCTCAAATTGTTCTGGAGTCCGTATTTCTGCAACAAACTTTATTTTCAAGCACTAGATTTTCTACAAAAAATTTTTATATTTTTTAATAACATTTTTTGGAAAACTTCCAGTTTTTTTTAAATATACTTATTCAAAAGAATTATGATCTTAGTAAGCAATCAATTATAAAATCAGTATTATACTTATGTGAACTTAAAAAGAAAGCTTCTTGTTAAATTTATCAATATTAAAAAATGTTATTAATCAATTCATTTAGCTTTCCTACTAACTTATTGCAGTATCCAATCTTGCAATTTCAGAAAATGATAAATCAGAAATTATTTGGCAAATAAAATATTTTTTGCAGAATCAGTGAAATTAGTTTGATGTTCCTAGTAAGCATACAGTTTTCTGTTGTTAATTATGATACTCTGTAAAGCCAAGTACGCCAGTCAGGAATTGGATGAATTACGTCAGAAAGAGCGTCTTCCATGTTTGAGCAGAGCATCTCTCACGAAGGTCGAAGTACCACTTTGGCTCATAGATGGCAGCACCATCGGGGCCTTCTAATTTAGAGTTAGGAAGCCAGAGTAGACCCAAGGACTGGCTCCTAACACACTCCGAGGTATTAATTTGGAATGGGAACATGGATGACATTGCGACCACGACATATTTTTACATGTCCCAGGCGCCATCAATGAACACGATGGATCTTCGGTTAAGCCGGTATTCAAACTCACTACTTTTCGATTTTTAAAAGACACCTTAACCAACCAGGACATTGTGATATATTATTTTTTTCTGCATTTAGACAATGAAGTTTACACATTTCAATGCATTACATTTTATGCTGTGCAGTTTCAATCAGCAAGTCTGAAATAACAACTTTTCCTAATTTAATAGTTTACTATTCACTTTTCGTCAAAGTCTATTTTAATGCTGTTTTTCGTTGCTGTTTGTTTATTTTTGTGAAAAGAACATATTTTATCAGTTAAAAATCTACAATTCAAAATCTAATTTACCAAAGTTGACAGACTAATTTGATTAATCATGCAATTAAACACCGCAAATTTAAAATGGCAAACGGTAGTTTAATCATAAGTTAAATTATACAGAATAGAATTCCTGTTTTCCAATAAATTTAAACATTATTTCACCACCTTAGAAAAAGAATTCTAAAAATAAAAAACTAAAAATGGTGATTTCATACAGTAAAACTCAAATTTACTTTTAATGAAAAATATCTATAAATAAAGTATTTACACACTCAAAACATTTAGATAAAATTAAAATTATTGACATGAGTCAGATCAATTTTCTCTTCAGATATTGAAAATTCATATAATAATTATTACCTTTACTGCTTCTTGCGAATTCAGTAATAAAAAAGGAAAATAGCCAATCCATAAAGAAGAGACGTGTTCCTTTTGAAACAAATAAGAGTAGGATTTCACAAATTCCAGAAAATCTATAAAAGTACGTTTAATTAAATAAAGGTAATTAATCATAAAATTAAAAGAAAAGTCATTGCGTTTATGAGCTTAAAGGAATTAGAAAATAATAAACAAAATGGAAAAATAATGAAGTCACCAGAAAGATTTGTCATCAAAGTTCCAATATATTATAAATAATTTACTAGAAATTATTATTTTATATACAATTCAAATACAGCAATTTATTATTAGTTTTTTAATTAGAATATCATTTAAAATCTTTAAAAAAAATTGTATAACAAAAAGCGATTGTCTGTCTAATCAAACATAACAAATTTTAATTAATTATTTTATAAAATTCTTTTAAATAAATTAATAAATTAAGTACTCTGAAGTTTTGAATATTCGTTAATTTTATTTGAAATTGCAATTATATGTTAAAAAGAAAGTTTTTTATAACAAAGGATAAAAAGAAATGACTTTAAAAGAAGTTTTATAATAAATTCTCACATAAATACCCACAGCACATTAAATTACTTCTTATGAATTATGAAAGCGTAGAGAATTACCGAAAACATTGTGAAAAGTGGAGGATAACTACAGCTCGGAGACAAACTATAAAAGCTCTTTAGTTCCATAAACTATCCGTAAATGAACAATGTGCCATAAAGTATGAAGTTTGTAAGAAACTAAACTGCTATTTCCGCCGCTGCTTATATTTGCTGCGAGTTTCAACAGTCAACACATGTTACATTGGATCCCAATAGTTAGTGAAAATACCTGCATACTCTCAATATCCTTTATGTTGCTGTACACAAATTAAAAACCATATCATTAAACAACTTCAGCAAATTGACTTGACGTTTGGAACGGCGTAATCAGGCAGGCGAACACAATTTCAAAACACCATGGATCATGGTAAACAGATTTCAAGTGGAAAAGAAATTGGGTATGGTCAATTCAGACTTAAGTCATTTTAACCCATGCTTTGTTTCAGTAGGAAAATTCAATGATAGTAAAGTGCTAGAGAGAGAGAGAGAGAGAGAGAGAGAGAGTTTGTGTCTGTTTCGTAAGAAGTGGGATTTATGAATTTTTATCCTGGATGTTTAAACATTAGAATTTTATTGAAAAATAAGAACAATCCAGTTTCTTCTTAAACCAATAGTACTGAACTTATAACACCAATTACAACGAACATTGTCAAGTTATAACTTCTATCAGATTATTGTGTGTATCATGGTTTCTATAAAGAACATTTTTCATCCGGCCAACTGAAGTCCACAGAACACTTATCCGCCATGCTGTAATTGTTGCATAAATGTAATTCTCAGTGAATTTTAAAACTGCAAATATCACAGTTAAAAAAACTCTCTATTGTCGGCTTAAAGTCACGCTTCCTAAATTGGGGTAACGTGACTATAATTTGGTTCCGCCAAATATTTTAGCTATTTTGTTAACTAATAATAATGTTACAGTTACCAAACATTTGCGAACTATACTTTCAAAGAAAAATAAAAAATCTTTCGAAGAATTACTTAAATTCTAAATTTTTATTTTACTTTTTATTCTTTTTTAAATGACATTGTTAGCTTGTCTGATCTTGCATATGATTTAACACTAAGTGTTTATGAAAAACCAGAATGTTTTGGTGGCATATGCAGAACTAGGATATTTTTAACTTCAACTATAATATTCAGTCATTTCCCTAATTGCGAAAATTCAGGCGATTTACTCTGCTATTCAAAATAAAGAGAATTATCGGATATGGCATTTATATCCAAAACTATTATACTCATTCTAATAAAATTTCATATATACATACATTAATATATTTACAATAAAAATAACCAGGTAACATTTATAAAGCATACGCATAGTACTGCGTGATACTCATTGGAGTCGGAAGGCATGCATCATTGGCTGAGAAAAAGAAAAGGGTTTATTAAGATGAATGTTCCTTTCTTACAGATATACATGTCTCGCAGCACGATTCCATACTTAAAATAAAACAGTTTATGATTTTCAATGGAAATTAGTCCCTCTCTTTTAGCAACGCTATTTTTAGGCTTTGGATGTTTCTCGTAGGGGATTACGAGTTGCATTCGCCCTCCCCAGAGCTTCCTAGATATGTCTTATAGGGTTGAAGCCTGGTGATCTGCTTGGCTAATCCATCCGGCGAGTACTTTTTTTGAATTTGTCATGCAGAAAAGCTCCATATGACTTAATATTATCATACATTAAAATAAACTAAGCGCCAACTGTGTCTCTGAAAAAGTGAACATAGGGTTCAAAGACCTCCTCCTTTTACCTCAGAGCATTTGACGCTGACTCTATCAAATGTGTGTGGGGGGGGGTCATGTGGCCATTTAACATGATACCTGACCATACTATTTACCTTCACCAACATAAAGGTCTATTTTGTGAACATTGTAGAGCAGACAGTGCGTCCTTGCTTCTCTTCACATGGGCATGATTTGGGAACCTATGGTTAAGCTAAACCGGAACACATCAGTGCAAAATACGTTTCCATTATTTCAAACTCCAATATCTATGCTTACAGAAAGCTTGAAAGTAGACCAATTAAAGCGACATCACAATATAAAAGCATATTACCTACAACAAGAAACTCAAAAAATTCTTTTGATTTCATGATTTCAAAATTCTTATTGAAATCATGAAATCAGCATGCATTAAATTTTAAGAAATGTGTTACTGTGCATGAATAGTGTTTACTTGCGTCTAATGGAGTATATTATAAAATTACATAAAATGAAGTGACCTACGTTGATAAATATCATCCAGAGATAGCTGTAAAGCCACACAGGTTGAAAGGAGCAAAGTTTTATAAAGCAGTTTATGAAAAAGAAGCCCTGTCATTTCGAAAAGAAACTTCTGATAATGAATAACTGTAAACTATTCCAACGTGAAAGGTAGTTCCAAAAAATAATAACAAATAATAATCTCAACAGAACGTTGTAATTACTTTTCCTGTTAAAAGAGATAGTGTGAATAATAATCTTTTGGAAATTAAGACGATGATAAAATCCTAACCATAAGCTTATCTAAATACAGAAAATGTAATATTTTTAGTTGCTATAATGATGTATGAAATAGTTCATGGTAAAAAGAACGCAGAAATAATCTTTGAAATGTTATTACCTAACGATAATATTTCAAAGTAAAATTTAATGATTTCAGAAGATCAACATCAGCAGATAATAACTAAACTCAAAATGAGTCCTATGTTTGAGGCCTAGTGGGGAAAATAACTAATAATTTGAATCGATATGACGCATCGATTGCTATATGTGATATATATATATATATATATATATATATATATATATATATATATATATATATATATATATATATATATATATTTGAAGGAGTTATTTAAAAGGATACTTTCTTCAATTTTATAGCTCCTTAAGTAAGGATTTAAAAACAAAAGATATGTAAAAGTTAACGAGACTTCTTTTATTGAAGAAAATTTTCAAAGGAAAAATTGTATTGGTATTTGCATAGACATTATTAAAATGATGGTCTCCAAAAATTGTTTTTTTTTTATCTACGTTTAAGGAAAGTTGCAACGAGCATATATCATTTACTTATTGCATGATACACCAAGAGGCCCTGGTGCCCAAATAATATCAGAGTAATTAAATTATGCTTCGAAATACTGTTAAAGAAGAAAGTTTTACTTTAAGTCGTGGTCTGAACAGTTGTTTGTTTTCCAATCCTTGTAATGTCATCAGTTTTGAATATAAGAGCTTATCATTACATGTAGAGGTAAGGTGTTTTTAAGAAACTATAGTACAAAAGATTTCAAAACTTAAATGTAAAGTTCCATTAACAAACAAAAATCTAAACGAATGACAAAAACTTCAATGATCAAAAAATTTAACGAACAAGATTATGATTTTGCGAATTTATTCATTAATAAAATACGAATATAAAAATAATGTTATTTCAATGGCCTATTAGAATAAACTAAATTCATTGATTCAAGGAAGAATTTGCTTTATATTAATTTTGAAATTGAAAATTGATGCTTTGATTAAGCAAATTATTTTATAGGGAGCAACGGTGAGAAAAGGTCATTGGAAACTTTTCTTTCTGCAAATGAATCCTTAAACGGAAAATGATGAAACAGATCAACTAAAAAAAAATGTTGTTAAAATTTATAAACAGCATCTTTGGTGTGATATAAACTTTCAGAAATGTTCTCTTTAAACTCTTAATGCTAAAATGCAAATATGGATTATGAAACCATTTGTGATTAATGTAGAAAATACTACTTATTAACCACTATAATCACAAGAACTTTCCCCCTTATATAATGATTAAAATTTTAAAAATGGTTTTAATAAGAAATCTTTAAAATAATTTTGGCAAAGTGTCACAAAAAATTTCCAATGATTTCACAAACTGTCCTAAAATTTATTTCACTCTTTTCTACAAGCTATTTGAGTATGATACTACATTTTCCCTTAAACCACTATAAAGTTCTGTTTTGTTGTCAAATATTTTCTAAAGATTTGATTATGTAATTCAAAATAAACAGGTATAACCGTAACATTGATACTTAATCCTCGGATATATACTGATTGAATTAAGAAGTAAACTTTCTCGATAGTGACCTTTTCCAAGTAGTGACAATTTATAAACTACACTAAATGAAAAATTTATTGAAATGATTGAGTTTGTTTTTATTAGTGTATTACCTTTTTAAATATTATTAAGTATAACTATTTAAAAGTGCTTATCTAAAACTTTCATATTATTACTTGTCGTAAAATAGAAGTTAATGTCATAAAACTGCAAAAATATATTTCTGTACAAATGAAGAATCTCCTTGTTTCGTTCAAGCATGTGTTGGATTCTAGGCAAAGCTTTATACGGTCTCACAATATTTTCGTAAATGTTATATGGTTTCTCCCCCTCAAAAAGTTAAAGAAACCCAGCTCTTAAAATAACATTTTGTATCACAACAGCTCAAAATATAAAATGTATATATAATTTAAAACAAAAATAAGATAATAAATTAAGAGAAATTTTTTAATATTTTTATTTTGTATAAATTGTGTATCTGCTATTAAAATAAACTAGATGGGAATGCCTGATTATAAAGACGATAAGCAAATATCATATTTTATTGTATATAATCCGTGGATTATGTGTTAAAAAAAGTTTAGAATATCATTTGCATATTATACGCCGTCGCGGATAATCTGATAAAAAACATTCTCCATCACAAAAACTTACAAGAAGGTTTTGAAAGAAATATCGTTTATGTTTCATAAATTAAGTAAGAGGTGACGCCACGACACGATTGTCTCATTTCATGTATAATTAGCTTTAGCTCCTATTTGCTAACGTCATTTTTCATTTTGTCTTGACGTGAATTGTTTCGTTCTGTAAATATTCAAATTCGTGTATCATTATATGGAAGCATAAATGTTTAAGTTACACAGCAGATTTTAATGTAAAAGCCATAGTGAAGGTAAATAAAAAAACGGCGAAAAAAAACGTGTTAATGCAAAAGGAAAAACAAAGCACGTGCTGTTGAAAAGAAAATTGTATCCAATGCACAGTTCGTTAATTCGCAGTTCATTTAATTAATAACGAAACAAATATATTTTAAAATATGTCTAACCTCACTTCAAAAGTTATTAAAAATGAAAAATCAATAAGTTTTACAAGAAATTTTTGGAATTGTATTTCTTAATCAATCTTGGGCTTTCATCTCAGTTGATCGCTTTTGCAATGAAGTGAATCCTAACAGAATTCTTTCATAATAAAAGTTTTTTTCTCTACAAGTCATTATTTTTTTAACCATACTGTGAATTTTTTATTTTATGACACCCACATTACCAGAAGTACATATTACCAACTATGAGGCGAAAAACTTGCCGGATATTATACGCCACTGCGGAGTATGCGGTGCTTTTCTTTCCTTTTACTCGAAAAAAAAAAAAAAAGGTTCTTGCGGGTAGATCAGCGCAGCAAATTATATACAGGAAATTAAGGTACTTAAAAATATCTACATTTTGAAGCATAAAAGTAGAAAATTACATTTGGAAATCAACGTTTTTGATGTTGACATGACTATTTCACAAAGTAATACGTTTAAAAATAATTTTCTCTACTCAGCTATAGAATTCCGTTTTTCAACTTTTAATAAGAAAAAGAGTGAATTGAAAATGTCACTGTAACTTAATTTACCGGCATAAATTATTTTCCGTATTAACAATCGGAATTTAATTTGAACAAAGGAACATCATTATTGCTCCTTGAATTGAGTTTCAATTAATTCCAAGGAATAAATTAACTAAAAAATGCAATTTAACACATGAATAAGATTATCTAATGCTGCCTGAATAAGATAATCTACGTATCATGAAATAGGATTGAGCATTATATCGTGATACGTAGTTAATTTTCGAATCACAAATAAAATTGGATTCAGGAAAGCACATTTGGCATGGTATAGAGGAGAATGATACACTGCTGGACAATTGCTAAGGACAAATAACACTATCATCCATAGCAACCACAAAATGAAAGGAAGCAAAATGTGGAAAATTAGAATAAGTGTGGGATATAGTAAGAAGAAGTATGCGTATGTAATTTTTTTTCCACGTCTGTTCATCACGTGATAGCGTTCATAAGAGCTTTAAAGGTTTGGACAGTTGTTGTTTCAAGTCAAAATTTTACAGGAAAGATTTAATAGACGAACTTGAAATTTTCGGCATGTCTTCCCGACATCATATAAATTATTTATGGCAAGGCCCAATTATTGGAAAAATCGAAGAACGGTGAAAAATAATAAATGTTGCCAGGGTGTTCGACATCGCTCACAGCGTTGATTCACGTCTGTGGAAGTCATTTAAAACTACTGGAATATGCAGTAGGCGGCACGGGGGAGGGAGGTCGTGTTAAAAGTACGACGCCTGCAGAAGACAGATATATCGTCCTATCAGCAAAAAGGAACAGGCGCACCACAGATCTGCAAGTTGTAAATCAAATTCTTGGTGCCTTATGAAAGCAGATATCCAGAAAAACTATTGCCAGACGTTTGAGTAGAGGAGGCCTCTACGCCCTCAGACCTGTTGTGTGTGTCCCATTGACCAGACAGCACCGTACTGCCCGTTTGCAATGGTGTCATGAGCATCGCAATTGGACTGAACAAGCCTGTGCATGCGCACTATTCTCAGATTAGAGTAGGTTCAGTCTGTCATCGGATTGTAGACGCCAACTGATCGAAGATAATCTACGTATTACTGGCTACGTAGATTACTGGCACGAGAGTGGTACTGTTTATCGTCCAGAAAATATCCAGGAAAAGGACTGATATCCGACATGCAGTCTCATGATGTGGGGGGTGGGCGGAATCATGATCAATAGCCGCATGCCCCTACATGTGGTTGCGAATGGGACTATGACCAGCCAACGATGCATTAATGAAGTTCTACTTCCTCATCTTCGTCTTTTCCGTGATGCTGTTACTGATAAATTTGTTTTTATGGACGACAACGCAACATGTGATCAAACACTCGCTGTTCAGGATTGTCGAAAAAGCGAGGGTATTCAACGTCTCGTATGGCCTTCCCGTTCTCCAGATCTAAACCCCATTGAAAATGTGTGGGATGCTTTGGGGAGACAAGTTTCTAGTCGAAACTATCCTCCGACAAACAAGAACACCCTTATCCGTGCACTCATCGAGGAATGGGATAAATCGCCTCAACAGATGCTCGATAATGTTATGCAAAGTATGATACGACGTGTGGAATGTCCACAGTGGACATATTCCGTACTGATACCTTTCTTCAAGGTGCCTGCTGACTTTTAGATGCATTGTTTCATTTTTCCGTATGCAGCATCAAAGGAACATTTTTTTTCTTTCAGATGTTTCACAGCTTTTGTACTTTCCAGAACAATAAATATTCTTTATTCTAATGTCTGAACAGTGTGGCAACTATATTTTATCCTTCTAGGCCTCATGTCTCGCTTAATGTTATGCTACATTGCAATTTGTGATCCGTCCTTAGCAATTGTCTAGCAATATATAAATATCCGAATTCGGCTACCAAGCCTAAATAATGATTAGATCTTTTTGAATTTTAGCAAGAGTAAAAGAAATTAAAAAAAGATGAAGATATTTTTCAAATAACTAATCTTTTAATGATATGCAAAACAATTTATTCAAGTTAAATTGATAAAATAAATATAGTTTTATTTATAATAAAATAAATTCTAATAGAATCTACTTAAAACTTTAGCATAAAGTTCTATAACATAATTAAATTAGATTTAAATTTGATAACAAAGTGAGAAAAGTGTTTTTAATTAGATTTCTCTGCTAGTAATTTAAACGCAAAACTTTATGTTACACAGACTTCAGAGAATTATAATTTTATTATAATGTGTATAACCATTCTATTGAATTATAATAATAGGACAAGGTATTCGATATTTTTTGAAGAAAAAAATTGACAGAATTCCATAAATTACTAAATAGAAATGAAATATGTAAATTTTGCACATTACATTTAATTTGCGAAAATTCTTAATAAAGATTTTGATGTTTCTACCATAATTTCATATCTTGCACTTATCTAAATAACAACGGGTACCTATGGCATGTGTGTACTGAGAAAGTCGGACTCCACACCAAATATGGTTCAGTTGGAAAAGTGGAGCAGCGCAACCCATATTGCCAGCCTGGCTGGCACACGACAACAACAAAAACATCTAAATAACAAAATTTCATACCAAAAGAAAATGCATGAACGAAACCTAGTTATATTTCAATTTTTGTTAGGCTTTATACAGAAATGTATAATGTATGGTTTGCTTTTGTTTTTTCTTCTCATTGATTTAGTGATTTCTTCTTCATTTCATAACTTGACCAGATCGCCTCGAATTCTAAAAACATATTTAAAATCCTAAAAAAATGAAAGTAAAAATGTAATGAAACTATGTGGTAAGTTAGGTGTAAGCTATAAATTTATAGAACCGTTGTAAAAGAATTTAAGTTGAATGCAGGTAAACAAATATAAGAGTTCAAAATTTATTTTTATGATCGGAATATTTAACGTACTTTTAACTTCAATTTATCTTGAAATTACTTTCCACAGTAATTATTTCCTCACTGTTCAGATAATTCCTATACATTCTGGGGAATTTTTTCTAGATTCACTGATATATACTTTTTATTTCTTAAACATGATAGTTTTCATGAATGAAAATTTATTCTACTGATGTAATTTAATAGTGTTGATAATAAACAATAATTTAATCATTGAGAATCTTCCCACTTCATTTTTTAAAAATATCGAAGTATTCTGTTTCTAATTGATCAATTTACAGCTATTTAAATGAAAAAAATTACTTTGAATAGATCTGTTACTGTGATTCAAACAATACAAACAATGCTTTTTCATATATTTTATGAAATAGTTTATTATAAAAAAGATATACACATTGAAAAGTAACTTCATAAAATAAATGCTGCATATGTTTTACAGAAATATAAATATTTTCATTGAACATCAGAAACTTTATATAATTTGGAATTTTTTTTGCATGGAATCAATATATTTAGCAGATTTGACTTTAACTTATGCATAACTTTTACTGTTATGTAAAACTTTTACGTAGATAATATTATAATAAGACAAAAAAATTAACTAGAATAGTAAAACATTTTAACCATAAAGTTTTTTTCCTAGGAATTTGATATATTTCAATATAGAAATATTTGTTATGAAGGATAAGACCTGCTTCTTGTCCTTCATAACAAAGATTCTAACAGAAAATGTTTTTATCATTAAATAAAACTTCAAACATAAAGGAATTAATGACTACTTTCCATCTTTTGGTGAGGAAATGCAAACATTCATTTTCAGATAAATTTTTCATTTTTCAGCAATTGAGTATTAGAAAAGATTTCTTGTATAAATTATTGTGCAAAGAATTTATATAAATTGTGTTTTTAATAGCAGTATTTCATATAGAGTTACGTATATACTTTTTCAATTGATAAACATATTAGTTGAAATTGTTATTATTTTTTAAGTAATATCTAATTTCAATCACAAAAAAATATCTCAACTCATATTTTCTTGAAAATCTTATTTCCGGCCATATTAAAATATAGATTTGCTTTATAATTAGAATAAGTTGAATCCAATCATAGCTTATGTATTGCTCTCATTTTATTTACTGTTTTTTATTTTCCATTTAATTTGTCATTATTTCTCATTTATTTATTTTTCTCGTATATCATATTCATTTTCCTAAATTTCTTAAAATAAACTCATTTAATCTTATATATTGTTTGAATTTTAATTTGTATTTATAGATGCTTTAACTAATTTCTTGTTTGATATAGCTTATTTAGTTGTTTATTCTACAAAAATATTTGGATTTTGTTAAATTAAAATATCATTATTATTATAATTAATGCAATATTTCGTCTTCTATTTTTAATATTTTCTATTGAATGAATAAATGCTCTGCTGGTGACTTAAATAGTAACACCCTGATGAATGTATGCAAATCATGTTAGATTTAAATCATACATTTGCGAAGAAGAGACGTGGAAATCATTAGCATTGAAGCTCTTACGTACATCACGTGCGTCTGTAGTGCCACCTGCAATCAATGTATTAAGAGAATAGTGAGAGATTGCTTAGTTAAAATATGACAATTTTGTTTAGCAAATTGTTTAACTGTCCGTCGTAGAAGGTAAACTAGTGTCTCTAGACAGGGGCCTAAAATTCAGCTGTCTATGAAAATTACTGCGCATGATCACCAAGCAAAAGATTTTGATGAAGACTGACTACACAGAGAATGTTTGGCGATATAAATAATCCAATAGTTTACTTATCTAGAACTTTTATATCCAAAGTCAATATGGAGGAGTTTTGGCGCAATCATTTATATATGCTTTCTTTCCTTCAAAAACTAAAGCAATCAGATACTTGCATATGTCGACATCGGATCCTCGTGGATAAAATTGACTGCTTACACTCTAAAAAGAAATTGAAAGTAAACATGAGTTACGATTCATCTTGTAAAAAGTGCTCAGTAATCCATGATTAATTAATATCAATTGCTTACAAACTGAAATGAAAAGTAAAAGAAATTGGAAATGTACATGAGTATAGCTCACTTTGAAAAATACTTTTATTTATGCTTGAGTCTCAAAAGAACAGCGGAAATGTATGGAAAACATATAACCAATAGTCAAGCATTCCGTCTTCAGTTGCCATCTTCCTCTCGAAGAGAAAGCATCATTTATTAAAATTTTATTCTATCGTCGTAACAGGGCTTTCGTTAGCATAGCAAAAAATTAAATTAGCAAATTATCTCATCTTGATAATGCATATAAATTCTAAAGATATGTTTGTGTTATGTGAGTTGTAACTTAAAATTTTTATTAATGCTTATATCTAAGTAATAAATGAAACTTCTAGAGACTGGGTTGCGAAAGACGGCTGGCTATGAAAATTCTAATGCATGCTCACTAGATAACAGATTTTGGCTAAGATTCAGTGCATTGTGCGTCATGTAAATAATTTAGGAATCGCATCTCTTGCTATCAATTGTATAATTAATTTCAATATGCCGAAAGTTTCGTACTGCAATTACATGTTCACTTTCATTCAAGAAAAAAGATATTTAAAAAGGTTTTTCTCCTCTATCGTTATGACATCATTTTCATAATCAGAAAATGTTATAAATCAGCAAATTTACTAATATTTTGATTATTTACACAGATCCATTTTATGTGTATGATATCTATAACGTGATTCACATTTTTAATCGATGTACCAAAACAATACATAAATATACTGTTACGTGGGGGGGGG
>JAPDSC010057641.1:8426-27955 GCA_026290005.1 Latrodectus geometricus
TATATATATATATATAGCTCTTAGATTTTTCTTAAAATTTATATTTATAGAAAGTTTTTATCGGTAAGTTTTTAATTTAAAGCACACCTTCGTTTTTACGAATCTCTTAATTTATGAGCATTCACGATTTTACGAACTAGTAACTAATCTTTAACGTGATCCAATGGACACAATAATTTTAATTCCAATTTATGAACTAAAATTTCTGAAAATCTCTTTTTAAAGAACTTATTTTCCTACATCTTTCATTTGCATTTATTTTTTAATGGATTTTTCTTTTTCTTTTTTTTATAACTTTTGATTGAGAAACTTGGATCAACAATTTTATTCGAGAATCTTAAGTTTTTGAATTGTGGGTAATGAACTACACTACTAGTATTGGAATTCAGTATTTTTTTAAATGATTCATGTGGAATTTTTCCGCTTAATCTATTTCGTGTCTCAGAATCCATGTGTCAGTATAATAAGTTTCATGAAAAAATATCATAAAGTACTTTTGAAAGAAGTAGTCATAGACTGGAAATTATCTTATGATATTAACATTCCAGGAACAATACACTTACCAGTCAGGTTTGGAGACGCCTTTTGATATTGACATTCCAAGAACAATACACTTGTCAATCGATATTTGAAATGATATAGTAGAAAAAAAATCCCTTCCTAAATCATTTTGGCATGCTGGTATATTAAAAAACCATCATAACTGAAGGGAGACAACAGAATTTTTCTACGATTTATGTAAAAATGAGGTAATCATTCAGTTTGCCCATCATCCAAATATCCACTTTTGCCCAATAGAATGTCAATTTCATAGAATTATATATATATATATATATATATATATATATATATATATATATATATATATATATATATATATATATATATATATATATATATATATAAGATACATTTAATAGAAAAAGATAAAACAAAGAAACTATACAATTTAATATTAATTAGACAAAATCAGGAAAAATCAAGATAAATAATGTAATATAATTAAGGAAAGAGCATAGCAAGAGCATTATTATTTTCAATAATTCAGATTTCAGTGACATTTCTAAATCAATTTATCCTAAAGAACTTTCCCTAATTAAAACCAACACTTCTTACAATATTAGTGAATTCTTAGATTTTCTTATAAACATTGAAAATTCAACTACCTTTATTGATATTTACGATAAAACTAATCAATTTAATTTTAGAGATATTAAACTAATTTATTGGAAATCAAACATCTCTTTAAAAATTTACAGAAATATAGTACTTAAGGAATTAAAACGCATATATCTTGTTTGAAATAATCAAAAATTTATCAAAAAACAAGTTAATTAATCAACTTAAAAATAATGATTTTCCTATTAATTTGATTTTAAGATATGTAGGAAGAAGTGAATCGCTTGTAAGATTGAAGTTATGCGTAGTTTTCATAACTACAGAAGGGCCACCCTAGCATTGAAGTTCTTATAAGAATCCCGAAAACACCTACTTTCACTATAGATATACTTTAATATTTAATCTACATTAAACATTTTAAACTACATTAACTTCTTAATTTAACTTGTAAAGAAATTATTCATATTACTTTTGGCAACTATATTCTTCTATATTTGATGTATAGTCTTCTGTATTTGATATATTTTTATCGTTGTATTGCTTTGCTTACTTTTCAATGTATTACTTTGATTCCATTTATTTCAATTTTAATATAGTTGTATTTTCTTCTTATGGAGACACTCTTCGGGGGAATAACACGAATATTTTTAGACTTTTGTCTTTCGTGTTGGTCAGAAAAGGGTGTCTGTTTTGCATAGCTAACCATCTCCCTGCTAATGAAGACGTGGTCCCTATGTTTTTTCCTTAAATATATTTTATTACATTGTTTATCTTGATTTTTTCCTGGTTTTGTCTTATTAATATTAAATTGTATAGTTTCTTCTCTTTGTTTTATTTTTTTCTATTAAATATATCTTACTTAATTTATATCGGCATTTCACACAATAGCTGCTTTTGCACTGGTATGATTGCATATATATATATATATATATATATATATATATATATATATATATATATAGACGATTTTATTATTTTTCAATAATTTAAATTTTTTAGTGATATTTCTTAATCAATTTATCCACATACATACACAAACGAGCTTTCCTTATATTCCTAACAATGACAAAGAATTTTTAGATTTACTTATAACATTGAAAATTCTACTACTTATACAGTTATTTTCGAGCCGGCCGATGGCTGAAAGGTTAGGGTTCCTGATTCTTTGGATATTGATCCGGGTTTCAAATCCTGGTTTGGGCATGGACGCTTCCTTTTTCTGTATTTCCTTGTCCTTTCTTTTAAGATGATGGATGAATGTGGCCCACCCTAGAAACGGGTTTGTGGTGTAATGCTATTCGCCTCCGTGACTAGATCCTCCGGATAACGCTAAATGAGTAGCAATTTCCGGCATTGTTATGGCGAAAGCTTAATCAGCCAGAGCCAGCCGTTAGAATAAAAAAAAAGATAGTTACAATAAAACCAATCAATTCAATTTTAAAGTTAATAAACTAATATATTGGAAATCCAACATTTCTTTAAAGATTTACAGGAATGTAGTATTTAGTGAATTAAAACACATAAACAATATTTGCAATAATCTAAAATTTATTAAAAAACAAATTAAATGTTAATGAACTTAAATATAAGTATTTGATTTTCCTGTTGATTTTATTTTAAAATATGTAGGAAGTAAGGAATCACTTCTAAGATTGAAGTAATGCGTAGTTTTTATAACTACAGAAGGGCCACCCAAGCATTAAAGTTCTTACACAAGAATCCTCAAAACACTTACTTTCACTTTAATTATACTTTAACTTTTAATCTACATTAAAAATTAAAAACAACTTCAAATTCTTAATTTAACTCAAAACTTTTCTTATTACTTTTGATAACCATATTCTTCTGTATTTGATATTTTTCATTGTATTGCTTTCTTTATTTTTCAATGTATTGCTTTATTTATTTTTCAATGCATTTCTTTATTTATTTTTCATTGTATTGCTTTATTTATTTTTCAATGCATTGCTTTGATTCTACTTACTTCAATTTTGATATTGTATTTCCTTTAATGCAGACATTCTTCGGGGGAATAGCACGAATATTTTTAGACTTTTGTCCTTCGTGTTTGTCACAAAAGGATGTCCTATTTGCATAGTTGACCATCTCCCTCCTGATGAAGAAGTGGTCCCTATGCCTTTTTGCATTATATAATTTTCCTGGATTTTGTCTTATTTTTATTGAATTGTATAGTTTCTTCTTACTATTGTCTTTGAATTTTTTTTCTTCAAATTACATCCTATATATATATATATATATATATATATATATATAACCCGGAAAACTCCCATCCCTGACTTTGAAGAAATCATATTTTGTATTTTGGGAAGAATCTCTGCTTTATATGGTTTAATAATTATTTGGAATAGATCACAAATCAACTGTAAACATCATTTTTCCAGCATATAAGATAAATAATGGGTCTTATACACCTATCGCAAGAGAGAAAACGATGAAAACTCTCAATAGACGTGATTACCATCACCTCCACTATAGAAGTGATTACAAAATCAGAAATGCAACGTTCATCTTTCTTTCAACAGTCGTTAGGATTGAACCTGAATGTCTCCAATTTATAGAACTCACGGATATAGAAAATGCAATATTTTATTTATTCAATTAACTGCATTGACATATCCTTGAATTCAATAGCTTTTTTCTAATTATTACAAAAGTAGTTCAGCCCATTAACATAAAGGATTTCACCTTTTCATCCACACATTTACTCACTCCAGTGAAAATTTTTGTGAAAGAAAGTAATATAACTAAAAAAGATTAGACACACAATTTGTGTATAAACTCAAATTTTTTATTTCTTGCATTTATTTTGACAAACTACATTGTACATTTTATGCAAATCTTTGTACTATGTATTCTCTCTTGAAAAGTATAATATATATATTCTATAGAATATTATTTATCCTCCATATTATATAGGTTCCTTAGCAATATATTAGTTTGGAAGTCCATTAAGCATCTGCATAAAAGATTTTTCCCTGATTTTTTTTTTATTTCGATGCTGTATTACGCAAAAGCGTCCTATTTTTTTTTTCGCACTTATAGATCTATCTTTCAATATTGAATCAGAGGAAGGAATCATTTAATTAAATGATGACAATGATTAAATCAAGCATTTTCATTCTGCTGGAAAAAAATTAAACATATTTAACTTAATCTCGTGTCTATATTAAATACCATGGGAATGTATTAATTTTCACAAGCCATGGTTTTCAGAGGAAATCTTTTATTACACTTTCACGGAAAATATTTATTATTTGAAAAAATGATGTTTACCATTTATTCATTAATTTTTACTATTCATTCATTCCAAAATACTATTTTGCATAGCGAGATGATGTCTCACGTATACATCATCTAAGACAAATCGAATGACACGTAGAACGTTTGAAAATTCTCTTTAGTTACGTTATTATGTATCGAATTATGGATTGCTGTGACCTGTGTTTCAATGTATTTCCGATGGGTGGCGTATTGAGAAAGGAGAAAAAATGTTCGCTGCTTTGGCTCAAAGACAATATTCTTAAAAATAAAAAAAGAGACATTAAATATTTTTTTTAAAAAAATTCTATACTGCTGGAATGTAGGAAGAAGAGAGATCCAATTTACTATTCCTACATATTTTTTTCTACTCTCTCGAAAACGTATAGTCAGTGGTTTTAAAAAATGTGAGAAAAAATCCATGTCATCGTTCTGGATGTGAACAGAGTTCCTGAATGGTGCATATTGTACCATTAACAACTTTCCAGTGAGTTCATGCTCTATTTAATTACGATTTAAGTGATGTAATCAAATATGGATTACAAGTGTTGTAATCAAATTTGGAAATCAAACTTAGTATTTTAGGTTAACCAGTAACAAACAAAAATTCGGTGTATATATGAAATAAGGATTTTTTTTAAAATTGACACATATTAAGATTTAAAAAGAATCAAAAATTTCATTACATAAAATGTTTTATTTCTTGTAAACGGATTTATATTCATTCGTGCGAATAGATACTACATTTAACATGTTTTACTTACGTAAAAAAATAACTAAATATAAAATTCATTATCTCTTTTCTTCTATATTCCAGAAATGATTTTCTATGATCTAGGAGAGATCTGTTTCTATCGATCCAATCAACCTAGAACCTGGTCGAACATTTTTAAAAAACATTTCAAATTGGATATAAAACTTGCCTGAGCTTTTAACTTAGCCGGAACTGCAGACGAAAAAAGCACTTCCTAAGCGTTATCTTTGTCACACGATGTGAAGAACTTCAAAATAAAAAAAAAAGTTTTACGTCATTTGAGATATGGGCCTGATGTGTCCTTTTTACATTCCCTAATTCAAAAATAGGTTTAGGCTTTCCTCCACTTGCAATTAAGAAAGTGTAAAATATAAATATTTATAAGATGTATATGTGACTGAACCTTATACGCCCCTTTCAATTTAAACGTAACTTTATCAGCTATTTGTATGAGATTGATAACTTTGAGTGTTTGCATGTAGTACCCATGGTGTAGTGGTTATCACATCCGCCTAACACGCGGAAGGTCCCAGGTTCGAAACCTGGTGGGTACAGGGCTGTTGTTTTTTTTTCTTCTTAAAAAAATAATTAAAAAAAAAACTTTATATATAAAATGTTTTTGTAATTCAATTCGGATTTTTTTTAAATAAATTCAAATTAATTTTTCTATTTTTTGATAAAAATTTCCTTCTTTTATAACTCATTTTACGGAGCAATTCGGAATATTTTGTTAATCAGATTTGTAAGGGTCATTTTTTTTATTTGATAAAAATTTATTGCACTGTATTTTATAATATGATTGAGAAAAAACTAGTTGTTTGAATTAAAATTGAGTAAATGGAAGTCCAATTAGGTGGCATGATTTTTCTTGAATAATTAAATATTTTTAAACATATTTATTACAGTGCTGTCACACTTATCGAAATTTCTTCACATAAAAATTCCTTATAAAGTATTAAGAATTCTATTTAAATTACACTTTTGTATATTTTACTATAGGCGAGCAAATTAAAAAAAAAAAAAAAAAAGTTCTAAAAGAATAAATGTAATCATCAAACAGAATTCCATGAATTTCAATCACTAATTTTATTTTCCAGTTTACTTTTGTTTTAAATAAGAATAAAGCATTTAAATTTTAGTTTACTTTCAATAAGTAAAATAAAAATACTAATTATTAAAAAACTACCGAGTCAAGTCTGTCAGCTTACATGGGCTATAGGTTCTAATGAAAAACACCTGTATTGTTTTTGGTGAAAAGGCGCAATTAAAATTAGATATTTACTATTTATATAAATATATATAGTAAATATCCTATTTACTATTATTTCATTTATTATCGATTAGTTTTTCACTGATTTATACTTGACTTCCTGTGCAGAACAGCATTAAAAAAGAGATAAGATATGATGATATTTATTATTTATATAAATAGAGAATATCTTATTTACTATTTAAATAAATAGAAAATATCATCATATCTTACCTCTTTTTTTAATGCTGTTTTGCTCGTGGAGTCTCAAGTATACATCAGCAAAAAACTAATCGATAGAAGTATTAAATGCTTAAAAATTCCTTTTAGTTCCAAAGTTATTAAATATTGAAATCGGATTCTTTTCATCCGCGTTTCCGATCGGCGACTTATTGAGAAAAGTGTAAACACATAAACTGCTATGGGTAAAAACTGAACTCTTTCAAAATTGAAAACAACTTGCAATTATTGTTAATTTTTTTTTAAATAGACTATGGGAATGTAGAAAGAATAGAAAATCGAATTCCTTAAACACGATTTTCCTTGTACACCTTGCTGTTATGCTTAAAAAATAATTTTAAAAATGGAAAAAGGAATTACAAGTCTCCGTTTTTGCAGCTGGATGAGTTTCGGATAAAATAATGCATCTCTTAACGCCAGTTAGGGGAGGGGGGGTTACGTTATTGGCAATCAAAGATTTGAAATGAAACATAACTTCCATTTTAAAAAAAGTCAGTAACGAAAACCATATTATAAGCTTCGTTATATCCCACGCGTGCAGCGTTCTCAATTTAACTCTAAATTAAATATTGGCAAAAAAAAAAAAAAAAGAGTTTTATTAATATAGACTTTCCTTTATCAAAAATCAAGAGTGTATTCTACAAAAATCAAGAGCTTTTCTGTATGTAAAGGATATTCTAAGCCTTCCTATTACAACTAATTGCTTTTAATTTCTTATTCAGGAGAACTTTTTTTATCGGAGGTAAATTTGGTTGCTTTTTATTGTTCAATGGAAACTTATTATTTTGAAGTTTTGAAACTTCCCATGATTTAATTTCACTAGAATTAAAAAATATGGTAGGAAAATTGAATAAAAATAGCAGTTTTATTGCGCTTATTAATTTTACTCATGATTAAAAACATCTTATAATTTTATTGTTTTACTGAAAAAAAAAGTTATATAATATTTTCTATAAATTATATTACTGAATAAATTTTTAATAAATTTATTATTATTTTTAATCTTATTAAAAATATTATAAATTATAAATGAAAGTGAGTATAGGATATTTTGTTCAATCAATATATATATATGTGTGTGTGTGCATTTGAGTACACATGTAATACAACTAAATAATATATTTGTCATAATATTTGTAGTATAAATAAACATTTATAAATTTGAGAATAAAATATTTATATACATATTTTGTGCTTTGTAAATATAAATAAATAATATGTAATCCATAAAAAAAAATATTATAAAAATCAAGAATGTTTATTGCTTCTGTAAAAAGGATATTTATAACATAAAAATATAATGTTTTTTTAAAACTATATTTTTATATGACATGATGATAAACAATGCTCAAATAAAGCACGAATGTAACACTCTCATTGGTGTTTTATTTTAGGAAATTAAAATAAATCTATAACTCCTTAATTTATCGCTGCCAAAGTGGAGGCCAAATGGTTGCCGCTTTAGTCAATTAGAAATCTCTTTAGGTTTGATTCCAACATTGGTGTTGAATATTCGTAGTGATTACAGTTAGATCGAGACATGAATTTTAAAGAGTAACCACTTTAACAGTGGTTACGCATAAAAGCAATGTAAAAGAAAGAAAATAACCATGTACAACAGTTCTTGAATCGAGATGAGTTGCGGAGAGGAATTATTATTTAAATTAATTACTTCATAGCAGATGAAAAATATTACAGTGCATTCAAATCAGTGTTAATTATGCTTTAAATTGATTATAAATTTTGCAATAAAATTTAGATAAATGATAAATTTAGATCTTCTAAATTTCTAATCCATATAATTTAGATAAACTGGATGGATAAGAAATTTAGAAGAAACAACTTTTATTTCAAATTAGCTAGACACGAATATTCTGATGTGTGTTTCATTCCATTCTGTGCTCCATTCAACCCAGGACAAGTTTTCATCGGACAGACAGAATAAACATTTGATTCATATAGATCAGGGTGGGCCAAGACGTCGACCGCGAAGACATTTTAGGTAGTCCACGCAGCCATCCCGATAATGAACTCGGATATTAACAATTTAATTTATGACATAGAATCAATGAATTATTTAAAATAAAAATTTACTACAGTCAACTCTTTAAAACCCAAAACAAACTGTGCAAAAATTTATGATTAAAGGCTTACGATTTAAAACCTAAAACGGACATGATGAGCGCGATTTAAACATTCAAAGAAACTATAGAAAGGTATACATCTCAATTAAGGAAACATGAATTGAGAAAATTCTAAAGCATGGAGGAAGAGTGCATCCATAATCCAAACCGAAAATTTCGCTCAATACTTGTTTTGTTTGAAGAATTTGAAAGAAGATTCGCTGACTTAATTAGGATGAAAGAAATACTCAATTTTATGATATTTCCATTTAATGAAAATGTCAACATTGATGGAGTATCTGAAAAAATAGGACATTTAATAGATATCACATCAGTCACGGTCGAGGAAAGAATTATTAAATTAAGATGTGACATATTTCTTAAATCCAGAGCATATTTAGCGATACTGATTTTTGGAAATTAATTTCTGAGGAAAAGTTTCCAGATATTTAGAAATTGATTTTGTATTTGAAATCATACTTTGGATCGAGGTATCTCTGAGAATCTGCTTTTTCAACCATAAACAGAAAACAAACCGACGTCGCATTTAACAGATGAACATTTAATTTCGTGTTTATGCATTGCAATGCAATAAGCTCGTACCAGCCGCAATATGATAAATTTGTCGTAGATATACAGTGCCAAATTTCAACTAAACGAAGTGAATAGGATGGTCAGTTTTTGATATATGAATACTTTATTTTCGTCAGTAAATTTTTATTTTCTAAATATTAAGATTTTTTAGAAAAATTAGATAATTTATGATTTTTTTTTTTTTTGTTACTGAAAATAAATATGTAAACATATACATTACGTTAATTTAGCTCTGCCATTGGTAGACGGCCTTCGATTTTTTAAATGTGGAGTAGACCCCGGATACCAAAAATTTGGCCACCCCTGATATAGATAGACAGCTAAAATATGCTAGTGCCATTTAATATGTTTAATATAATAAAAATACTCTTTTTAAAAAAAGTATTTGAATCTCAGATTATTTAGATGTAAGATATGCATTTCCCCCCCCCCCATCAGTAAAGCAATTTGAACTAACATTCTGCTTCAACAGTTTTCTGTTGTGATTTAAAACAGAGTAACCCTTCTTTTCAAATTATTACAGAGAAAAAAAATCCATTTTATTTGTTTTACCAATAAAATTGTTTCTGAATATACTTCAGATTAATTTACCTATCTGAAATTAAGCGAATTTTAAAAATAAGCTTCAAATCGCTTTTTTCAAAAATTGTTTTTAATTAAAATAAACATCTATTTTTATTTCAGTAGGATTAATTAATAAAACATGGATACATTGAAATATTTGTCTTTTATATAAAGTTTATATTGATAGGTTACAGTTAATTTAATATTATCCAATTCGGAGATGAAAATATATCTTTACTGAGTTTGTAAATTGACAAATGTAATTGTTCGATATTAAAAATTCTGAAATCTGACTAAAAGGAACAGCATAGAATATATTAAATTATTTTTCTTTTATACAAGCTTATATTAATATGTTACCTTTAATTTAATATATTTGATGGTTGAAAAAATACATTTATTGAGATTATAAATTGACAAGTGCAATTGTTTGATTTTAAAAGCTTTGAAACGTAGCCAAAAAGAACAGCATAGAGTAAACATGTTTTAGATGTGTAATGGAATTATTTTTTTATTTATTTGTAAAACGAATGATAGTAATGAAAATTTATAAGGTATTACTAACCATTAATATCTTTTTATTTTTAAAGCTTAGTATCAAATTTTAGTCATGAAAAGCTTTAAATGGAACATCTAATAGGTAAAAAAATTTTTTCTAAGAATATTCTTTGATTTTTTACGAAACTTGCATGTAAAATATCGATAATAGGATTTCCTATTTATTTATATTTAATCGATTAATCGAGTTTTGAATTATTAAAATAAAGCACTGAGCTGCTGTCTGTTTATTTGTAAATCTTATAAAAAATTTTTTGTAATAAAAAAATAAATCGCAGCAAAATAGTTAGTTAGGAATGAAATATTTTAAAGCAATGAAAGCTTAACATATTCTTTGATATTTTTTATACATAAAAAGTATTTTTAATTTATAAAAATATCTTAACTTAAGATTTTCCTACCTATATTTATGATTTTTCAAATTATAAATGTCCTCATGTTATTCATTGTAAGCTGAAATTGCTTAATTGTCATTATATATATATATATATATATATATATATATATATATATATATATATGCACATCATACTAATGTGTGCATGTATGCATCTTTTTTTATTTCTACATTTTACAGATTTTTTAATAGCATCATTTTTGTGATTTTTTATAATTTTATGCAATTTAAACTTTTATTTTTATGGTATTTATCCAGAAAAATTTTACAATTTTAAAATCATGTAAAAAATTTGTTGACTTTATTTCGTTACTCATGCAGAAATTATATTAATTTTATACTGATAAAATATTATGTAAATTAAGTAATTTTCATTAAAGTGTAAAAATAAAAAATATACTAATTTATTTTCAAATTATACTTTTAAATGACATTAAATGTATTCCTGGGTTTTTAGAAGCTGATTCTTTACTTATGGATTAGTATAAAGTCATTTTCTTATATTTCTGAGACTAGCAAATTTCTTAGAATATCGCTACATTTGATAAGAAACAAATGTAATAATAATTTTGGTTCAAAATATATCTCATAAAAATATTAATATTTATAAATTGTTTTTAATAATGATATTTTGTACAAGTTAGATGGTTAGTTTTTTTATTTGAAATATTTCATTGTAAATTAACATTGAAATTCTATACAGTGCTTATTTCCACCTATTAAAAAAATTTAAGGAACGTTATTTTAATTTTCTGCATTTATTTGAACTTCTCACTCTTGTTTGAATTTACCAAATAAATGTTTGAAACTGAATATTAATTAAAACATTGTAAAACGAAATATGAAAGTCGCAAAATATTTCCCTCCTCTATACTTATTTAACAGTGCTTCTTTATGATTTAAAATAGATTTTGTTTTATAAGGTATCAAATAATTGTTTGTTTCAACGAGCTTATTATTCCTTTTTAAAAAATTCATTTCAAACATTTTTTCCTTATCAGAATTTAAAGTTTATGATATTCATCTCGCACAAAAAATGCTTTAAAGTTGCTAGTTGGCCTGCAATTGTATCATAACTTAAGCAATGCATTATTTTAAAAAAACTAACTCATCAATTCTTCAATTAGAGAGAATTACAAGTAACGCGTTGTTGTATTAAAGATAAAGACACTGTGAAAACTGTTTAGCATATAACTATTTTATCACATGGTAAAGTAAGAATCTTAGCAGAGCACATAGCAACAACTGGAAAAAGTAGCTTTATCTAAGAAGATGCACCCTGGTGGGAAGGGAGTGTTTAACCTTGATTGGGACGCTATGGGTTGCTTCCCCAAATCAATCAGTAATCAATAAAAGTGTGAACAGATGCTTTGTGCAGTCGGAACCCCTTTGATCTTTTGTCAATATTGTTGTCTGACCCGAATGTTTTTCTTTGGTCATTTGACAAGAGGGAAAACAAGTCGTACAATATCCTTTCCAAGAAATCCTATCTTTGAAGATTGGCACGGGACATTTGCAAGAGTTTCATGCTAGACTTTAGCAAAAGAGATGCAAAGCGATGAGGAAATATTTAATTTAAAGGTCATAAAAGGTCAAACGACTGATCGAAGAAGAGAAATGAGCTTTTCTGCGATTCATATATATATATATATATATATATATATATTAGTTTGGGGAAAAATAAATCCATTATTTTCACGAGAACTTTATGTAATTTCTTTCGGATTCACTTTATATAAAGGTTTAAAACAGTTTCCATGTAGATTTTTAGGTCTTGCACGAAGCTTGACATGCGGTCAACTTCGATAATTTTTTATATTTTATAGACATTCTAGATGATGCTGTATCCACGTGAGGTGCATCTTTAACATCCAAAATACCCGAACAGAATCGACGAAACAAAAATTGTACGTTAACTGGTTGTTACAGTCTTATATAGGACGATAAACATCTTTCACAATTTTAGCCACCTGGCTAGCATTTTCGCCATTATAAAAGAAAAACTAAAATGCATCAAATTTTCTGTTTGTTGTCTTCTATTTTAAAATCTTGTACTTATAATATAATTAATCAAACAAAACATCGCGAGAGAATATTTCAGTGTCAAATGTCACCTTTCCAACGAGGATAAATCTGAAATTGTTTGATAGATACCTCACGAGACATCGATCACTACAGACGTCTATCGAAAAAATAAAGGATTACTTTTTCACCAAACTAATACACACACACACACACACATATATATATATATACATGCATATACAGACATTTATGCGTGTATATATATATATACACACGCAATGCATAAATGGCTATTTTATCTATATATATTTTTCGATAAGAACTCATTTATTTGTAATAATTTATTATATAACAAACTTATAAATCAGTGTTTAATCAGAAACTTTAGTAATTAAATACTCTTGTCTAACTTGAACTAATTTCTTTTAAATTTTCGCAAAGTGTTTTTCCAACGCACAAACTTATACTTTATTTCTAAGAATTTATAAAGTTATTTTAAGTTATTGAAATTTAAATTTTTCATATCACATGGCGATTCTTATAAGTTTGAATTCAGAATTAATTTTTATTATTTAATTAAAAAAATAATCATTTTATTGAAATTATTTATCATTAAATTTTAAAAAAGGATCATTTTATTAAAAAATGTTCATTTCATTATAAAAAAAAAAAACTTTTTTATTTATCGATGCTTTTAAAAATTGAGGTTAATTTATTTTTTAAATGGAATTATGATAAGTGTGTGAGCAGAAATTCCTATATTAATTGACAGATTTCACTTATTCCAATGTAGCTATTAAAATATTTCTCAAAATTAAGAATTTTTCTTTAATCTAATTTACAATTACAATCTTTTTTACGCTATAGCTAATCACGCAAATATATTTTTCAGATTAAAGTTGCAAAGTAGACCCACTACCACGTGGTACACGCCATTTTGCTGTTTAACATTTCCCACGTGGTACACGCTTGGAAACGTTAAACGGCAAAATGGTCTCCACAGTACCGTCTTCTGGTCAAACTGCCCTCTTCTCTTTGTAATGAGGTTGAGCCGTCACCATCTAGATATTCTAGGGGTGTTGGTTGAATCGACTGATTTAGCCCACCCCTATTGTTGCTTGTCATTTCTTGGTGATTTTGCGACGGCGTGCATTATAGAAATAGAACTTTTAAGAATAACTTTGTCAATTTTTGCAGTGTAGTTTTATTCCTACATTTTTACTTGTTGCATTCTTAACTTTCTTTAGTATTGCCTTGTCATTACAAATAAGCAAAATTACATTTTTTTTTCTAAAATTTTGTCCGTAAATGAACGGATTTTAAAAAAAATAAATAAATAAGTGCACTGTGTTTTCTTTGACCTCATAAGCTGTATATTTGGAAAATACTTCTTCATACACCCCTGTGTAGATTTATTGAATTCTATGTACATTTACAGAATTTATGTAGATTACCTAAATTTATTTCATTCATACAAAAAGTTTTTTAGCATTTTTAAAGAAAATAATTAAAATATTCAGGCAAACAATACTTTAAACCATTTATTTTCAATAGTTATAATATATTTTTAATAGTAATGGATGTAGCAAACCAAATCTAATATTTAAAAACATTAGGAAAATTTACTAAAAAAAAAAAAAAAAGTTTATTTTAAAAGAAAATAATTATGTACTAATGATACTGATAAATTCTAAAGTAATTTAATAAAGGTTATTTTTTCCAGGCGTAAATAAAAATTTTAAAATTCAGGTTTGCTTAATTAAGAATAAAATATTTTCTACTCGAATCTAAAACAATCTTATTTCTTTTTTCCCATACACAGTTACAAATTCAATCTCATGCTTCTGAAAAAAGAAAATAAAGATTAAAAATATTCAACTTCATAAATTTCATAAATAGGAATGTTGAAGTTTTAGGAAATGTTGTAAATGTATGTGACACGGAATTAATGTCAAATCCAATAACGCATCATTCATATTTCAATGTAATAGAATTTACAAGTGGAAAAACTTGTCGACTCTAAATTCTGTTATATAAGTTCTTACGAATCTACGAAATTAGCTGTTTGTGTTAAGTTTCACACACATTCAGTTAAAATTGCCTTTATTGCAAAATTAGTTAGAATTTTTTCGAAATGCCAGATATAAATCTGTAAAAGGTACGAACGTAAAATTCCATCGTCATTCATCTGTTTTCTCCGAACCATTCCAATCAAGTTAAATCCTTCTATTCTTACTTCTAACTGTATTAGTCTATAATTTTTGCATTTGATCACAAGTTAAATCTAATGCACAGTCATTTTTTTTAAAAAATTCCGAGTATTTAGAAATTAATTTTCCTTGTATCTGAATTTGTTTAATAACCTCGGTGTGATGTGAATAAGTCGGGGTGATGTGAAAAAAATAATCTCTCGATTTAATGTTTTCTTTAGTTAAAATTATTTAAAAACAGTTTCTATTAATAATGTATGGTGATTATTGATGTTTGGAAAAATTAAATACTTGAAAGACATTAAAATTATTGGTAAATTCATTATTGAAAAATAATTATTTAAACTAAGATTTTATTTCTGCCTTATTCAAAATATCTTGTAAAATATATATATTTTTTATTCTATTAAAGTAAATTCTATATATTGTACCTCTATATCAATCTGTACCATGTACAAATTATGATAGTTTTGATTTTAAGAAATTCACCCATGTGTTGTATTTATGTATAAATTAAATATTCTCGTCTTATACCAAGCTAAATTGGCAATTTGGGGTGCGCTGCTCCACTTTTCTAACTGAAGCGTAATTTGGTGTGGAGTCCGATTTCCTCAATAGACACCTGCCATAAGTACCTGTTTATAGGGTAGGCAACCATTCACAATCCATTTATACAAGGAAAAGAAAGACAAGAGAGAGAAAGTACATCCATGCCCAAACCGAGATTCGAATCCTATACCTCTCCATCCGCGGTCAGGCACGCTGATCAGTAGACAGGGTGAGCGGTAGATTAAATATTAATTATTTAAAAAATAACGTTGTTTATGTTTATTCATTTGTTGTGTTAAACTATCAATGCTTGAATTTAAAATTCAAAATCATTCGTTCAGCTAGTTTTACCTGCTTTTCTGAAAACCAGTTTCTCATTGAAGATTTTTCTGAAAGAGGATGAGAATTGTGACGAATAACTGGCATCCGGATAATTAAGGTTCAGTAATATTACTCTACTACATAAATGAACATTAAATAAATAACTAAAATATTCATATAATTGCACGAAACAATTTTCTATTTTATAAGTAAAGCATTATAAGTGTGTTATCAAGATACTTTTACTTTTATAAATTAAGTGAATATAATCTTTTTACAAATTTTTGGATCATAAAATTTTTATTTCTAAACATATTTTAAACCAAATGTTAACTATTATTTGAAATATTATCGTTTTTCCATCATTTTTATAATTTATTTCAATTGTTATCATCAATTGCTATAAGATAATTTAATGAAAATAAATCATTAATTAATAATATTCTTTTATTTCCAGAAATTAAGGTTTTAGGTATTTAAAATGCATGTATTAATAAAACGTTAAATTTCAATATTAAAAACAACGCATTTCTATTATAAAAACTACTTTTAGAAAAACATAAAATGAAATTGTTCAGAGGTTAATTTTTGACTTGGAAAAATTAAAACTGAGAAATTTTATTTGAAAAATATTTCTTTAGTGAAGTCAAAGGTAAACTAAAAATTAACTAAAACAAAATATTAATTTTCCATATTTAAAAAAATATATATATCAGGTACTAACTGAAAAATTAAAAAAAAAAATACCAATCAGAAAAAAAAAAAACTTTTCATATTCATGTCTGTTTAACTGTTTACAACAAATAATATTTTTTTCAATCATATATATATATAGGCATATTTAATTTAGTACCTAAAGATTTGGTTAATCTAAATGTGCATAGGTAAAAGTTATAAAAAAGCAATGAACCGATTTATAGTTAAGATAATCTTTTCGTCGATATTGTATAAGCATGAATAAAAGTACATTCTTTGAAAACTTTTTTTTACCTGTTAGGTGTCCTAAAACTTTACTTTTTTCTTCATTCTCACATTGCAGTTTTTTTTTCCCTATGGCAATGTATATTTTTACCCTTTTTCCAATACACCACCTATAGGAAATCCATTTGAAACATGGATGTGAAAGGAGTTTTGAATTCAATATTTAACAATTATTTTAATTAAAAAAAATTTTTCAAATGTTCCGTATCTCATCTGATTTAATTATAATGGGTATATACATTTCGTGCAATGAAAATATCTCCTTTCATTGTGCAAAACACCATTTTGAGCAAAGCTAAATAACTAGTAAATATTGCTATTTATTTTCAAATCCCAATTTTCCTTTGTAAGCGATGTATTTTTTATGTTAAAATATGGCAATGATTATTCTGCTTGTTTATTATATCTACTTTATTTTCGCTCTGGGAAGCAAAATATTATCATACTAACAAAGTGCCGGTTTTAATTTTGGAATTAATAACCATGGATGTGTCCATGTTTAGAGACAAGATAATAATAATGCCACGTATTCTTGTTATCAAGCCTGACGTATGTTAACAAGTATTATAATTTCTTAAAAGGTAAATCGCAAACCCAATTGAGATAGTGAAATCTGCAGCAGCTGTCGTTTGTTTACTGATTTTTATATTTCGCTATCTTAATTATAAAAATAATTTTATAATTATTAATTATTTATATACAATATATCAAAAAATAGAGTTAGATGTCATTCCGCGTTAAAGTTGTCAACTTTATTTAAAAAAACTCTGAAAAACTGCTTGTTTTCTTAAATATTTGTAGATTTATGTTATGAGTAAAAAGTTTATTATTACATGGAAAAGGAAGTTGTTACTCTTGAAACCATAGTATGAAAAAATTACTAAAATTAAAAGATGAAGCTATTCTCTTTCTAATCTAGAAAAAGTCTGATTTTGCGAATTTATTCCATAATAAGTTGTGACTAAAAAACTATTGAATGATATATTTGTAAAACTAAATACGCTTAATTTGTCTCTACCATAATAAAAGTTGCAACATATTCAAATTAAAATTTGTTGCTTCCATTAAGAAAAATACCATATTGAGAACCACCCTGGAGAAAGATTCCTTAAAAATATCTGTCGCAGCTAGCGAATTTTAAAGTGAAAAGTTGATACAGAACAGTAAAAAGATGAGGTCTTAAAAGGGATAAATGAACATATTCAATGTCTTGAGAAAAATTGAGAATTTTTTTCATTTAAATTTAACTGCCGAAGAACTAATACGAACTGCGAAACTATTCAGAATTAATATGGGAAATATTGATCAATTGCTATTAAATTCACAAGAACAACTTGCGATGTAACCAAATGATTCGCGGTTAAAAACTGATTTTAATACGAAATCGTTCGAAGATTTTTGATTTAGGTATAGCAAAAACTTTCCAATGATGTTTGAAACAGCATTAATCTTTCTTAACCTGTTCTTACGATATATTTGTGTAAGACATTTTCGTTTTTAACCACCATAAAAACAAAGAGTCAATCAAATCTAAAAACATTGAAGATGTTTTGTACCCTATGAGGTAGACTAATTTTTCCATGGATTGATAATAAAATTAAAAATTAAGTCAGCCATACCCTTCCCATTGATACTTAATCCTAGTATATCCAAGTTAGGAGTAATACTGTTATTTTCTAGTGATCTTTCACGTGGCCACACTTAATAGACAGTTAATTAATGTTTGAATTTACTCAAGTAATGAATTTATTTTAAATCTTATTTTATATTTGTAAGTTTGTGACTTATTTAAAAATTTTATGTTGTTCTAAGTCATAAAATTATAGTTCATGACCTGAATGTTTCCCGTGTATCTCAAATTTGCATAATGCTTTATGGAATCCCTTAGGTTTGTTATAAATATTATGAAGCTCCACACCAAAAATTTCCAGAAATCCTTGTCTAAATGACAGGTATTTAAATAATAATGCAGCTTTGTTTTATTTCATTTTTGTTAGAAAAGAGATACAAAAATAAATAATTTTTATAATTATTACATCTCAGTGATAAACTGAACATCGCAAAATTGAATAAAATATTGAATTAAAAAAAAACTTTCTGAGAGATTCCATCTGCTATAAGTTTCTTCATTGTATCATTATTTATATTATTTGTATCGAGGAATCATTGTTTCATAAAAATTTCTTTATTTACATAATTGAATCAAGTTTTGAAAGGATGAACTATTAAATATGATTAAATTAGTTTCTATATAAAATTTTATTAAGTGTTTTTAAAATGGTTTCAATTGGTAAACTTTGTAAATTTTAAAAGAAAATAATTTTAAAAATTTAAAATAGTTAACAGTTGGTTCCGAAAGCTATGGAATTTTTAACAATTGGTTTTACAATTTGCAGTTATCTCTGCAAATAACTCTACGTTCCTTACAAAAATAAAAAATAAATTTTCTCGTAGACTAATAACACAACTAAAGTAAACTAATTAAATAGTAAAAATTGCTAAACATTAAATATCTTTAAAAATTTAAAAAATTTTAAAAACAAAAAAAAAAAAAAAACACTTAATA
>JAPDSC010057656.1:0-11601 GCA_026290005.1 Latrodectus geometricus
TTTCAGAAATGGAGAATTTACTCTTGGGTTTTTATTTGTTTACAAAATAGCTGTGTAGTTTGAATAATTATATTTCCTATTTAAATGTATATAACAGTAAAATTCTGGTGCTTTGAATGTCCACATATCGCAAAATTTTGGACATCTCTGCCAGAAAGAATATTGCACATACTTAACCAAAATTAGAACTTAATTCCAATTCTTTGACAATATTTGTTTTTGTAAAAACAAAATTTATTAAATTTGTCCTGATTTTCTCAAATACATTATAGATTTTTTTCAAATAAAAATTATGTTAAAGAATGCAAAGCTCAAAAGGGTGATATCATCGAAAATAAGAAATTTTCTAATCTTGTCAACAGTTATTTCATTAAATGCTTTTTGATAGTATCTTCAATTTTCAAAATGAATAAAAGGAACACCCAGTTTATTTCATAAAGATAAGTTTTGTTAATGATTTCATATTTTTTCCTAAGAAAAGCTTATTACAGTTAATGAAATATAATTAAATGTAATGCACGTTCCTAAAGCATTGAATTATGTTTTAAACATATTCACTATGTACATCTTTATATTTTTTATTTTTAGTGTGAAATTTACGGTCAAAATAATAACTGACTTTTTTTATTCTGAACTATTTTAAACTGGGATTTTTAAATTGATTACATGCTCAATAATCCAAATTGAAAAAGTTCTTCAAGAAAATCTCGTGTGTACTTCACTGTCCCACAAGCTTTAATTTACCCATTACCTAAAATTATCGACAACAGTTTTCAAAAGCGGTACAAGCCAATGTTTATTGTTACTAAAATTAGATATGCAAATAAATTCAGCAAAAGAAAGACATATTGTAAATAATAATACTCACCTTCCCAACTGGATCGCAACTAAAATGTATTTACTCCCACACCCAGATGGCAAAGCCAAACTGCGTGTTGTCAAGTCAATAACCTAGTCTAACGGGTTTCGACAGTCATGTTTAACTAGGGTGGTGTGGTTGTTGGTGGGATTGATGAAGATTTTTCGCCGGCACCTCCCGGAAGGGAAGACTGTGACGTCATACGAAGAAAGGGGTAGAGAGGGATACTTTCAACCCTTTATGCACCAGAACCCCTTTTCCTCCTTTTTAAGCTTGGGCTTTATTGATTCGCTCCGCTGGACGCTAACTCCATCTGCTGTCTGTAAAGTTTGGCGATAATTACAACAAAAATTGCGTCTGCAAACAGAGAACATTTTTGAGCGGTGCGAAATCGTTGGCGCTCGTTTCAGGCTATAGTCCCTAACCTTGAAATAGTCTAACTTGGTAACAATCTCTCTGATGAAATGTAGATATGTTTTAATACTCGTTAATGAAGAGAAAAGATAAAACAAAGTTTGGAACAATCTGTCTTCGTCTATTGCTTAACTTGCTAATTTCCATTTAAATTAATTTCATAATTGGTTTCTAAAAAGAAATATTTGAGGAAAAGTTTTTGGCTATTGGCTATACCAAAGCTCTAAGTGCATATTCCATCAACCTTTTATTTTAACTAATTATCAGATATTCTTGCTGTCTAATGATTGTTTAACATGTAATCAATATTAGAACTAATTATACATAGACTAGTAAGACCGAATTTAAATATATTGAAATAATTTTACTATTTTTCTAAATACATTAATTAAACTTCGAATAAATTGGCATTCATTTTTTTCCAAAAATTTTAAGTTTCAAAAGTAAGATTACTAAGTTCTACAGATTTGTCTATTTATATATCATGTGACTAAACTTTCTATTAAAATGTAATTTTCCTAACATATTTCACCCTGAGAAATTTACTCTATCCAATGAGTAAGTTTATTAATATACTAGTTTATCAGGTTAAAATATGAGCAAAATAGATACGCGTTTTCTTTTACTAGCAATCTACTTAATTCAACAATTTTCTTGAATCTAATAAAGATTTCGACTTGAATATACTTGACTTCGTCATAAATCTTGCCTAGCTCGGATATCTACTTGAAGTTTGACATGCATACAAGTAAAATCAAATATCAGCCTGATAATTTTGATGATTCAACAACTTATAATAACAGTTTGCTAATCTTCATACAAAATTTTATCTTTTTTTTCAAATTTCAAAAAATTGCGTATTTAGTTATGTTAGTTATACATGTTAATTTTTAGAAATTTTATAGTTCATTTTGTTACTTGGTACCAGCGACATATTTTCTTTTTTATTTGAAACAATAAATAAGGCCATAAATCTTATTAGCGTTAGTGTATATCAAAATGATATTTTAGGATATCAAAGCACAATAATGCTAAAATTAGCTGGAGAGGTATAAAGTGACATCTCTCTTTCAAAAAAGTATCATAACTTAGCTATTGCCATCCAAATTCTGTAAGTATCAAGAAATTTATCTTTCATGTTTTCTGTGATATTTTTCATTCATATTGAAAATTTTTAATCCTCTTACTATTCTTATTGTGGTATTTACTTGTTAGTTATCAAATAATCATTAAACCATCAAAGAGTTGTTAAAGTTTATTTTAGAAACATTGTAGTAGCATGGATTTCTTTGCATGAATAAAATATATTTTTAACCATAAAGTGTGGTTGTTTTATTACAGTTGAAATCATAACTAAATCATTTTTTATAGTCTTTAAATGTTTTCAAAATCATGAAAATTTTCTATTTTAATTAATGTATAGAACTCAAATTTGAAAATTCTTAGCGATATTGATTGCAAAATTTCCTGAAATCTCTTATCATTTTCTGTCTGTGTCTTTCACTGATTCCATTTTTCTTGCCTGTTTATCCGGCTTTGAAATCATTCATTGTTATGAGACAGAGATAACGATGGTTCCAAGCGATTTCTAGTGAATTCCAGCAATGTTGACACAAGTCGTTAAACCATAGCTGAGTAGCTTTGAAAACATTGCATTATTTCCGCCTTATGTGACTCGTTCGATTGTAATTAAAGACTTTGAAGAACATTTTGTGCATAAAACATTGATTGTAACAAGTACGCGAAAAACATGACATCGCGAGTGCGTCTCTGGCTTGAACTGTATGAAAATCGAAATTAAAAATATCTTTCATTTAGTTACTATCCGATCCCATATGTAAAGACCAAAGTATAAGTTTGAGAAGCTATCTTCCGTTGACTGAAGCCATTAGCACCTTGGTAATAGAACAGAAAAAAAAAAGTAAAATAAAGACGATAAGACAAAACATCCACTTTATGGATAGTTTAAATCGGAATGGGCGATTTAAATGTTTTATTTATTTATTAATTTTTTAATTGGGAACAATTTGGAAATAATTACAATCAGATAGTAACCGATTTATCTAATTTTGTACTCGTGGTTTTCTTCCTTTTGTGTGGTTGTAATTGATTAAGAAATCTTTCACTACGAAGATAATTTTAATTATCGGATTTCCATGTGTAACCGAAAGGGTGCAGAAGAAAACACGAATTTTGATGTAGTATAAAAGTTTTCCCATTTTATCAATCTTTCATAATATTTAGCATGAAAAAGCAATGTCTTAAAAAAAAGTGGAACTTTTTAGATTGTTCTGCCATTAAGTCAAAGAAATTACATTACAATTCACAGTTTCACCTATTTGTAGCAGAGCAAATGAAAGGAGCATTGGGAAAATCACATTTATTACTAATACTCCAATTTATTCCAGATATAATTTTTACAATAATTGCGCTATAACTATTAAATCTATTAAAAGATAAATAATATTAGCGATAAACTAAAGCTAATTAAAGTATCATGTTATTATTTGATAAACTAAATATAAATCATTTTTTTAATAATTTAATTTATTTACACTATTAAGTAAATATAAATCATTGAGCATATAGTTATTTTTAAAAATAACAATGCATTTCGAAATTAATTATTTTAAATAAAAAACATATAATAACAAAAAATAACTTAATTAAGAGGCCTTTTTATTATAAAATATAAATAAAATAAATGTAGTTTTTAAATTGAGCATATTGATTAAAATTATTTTTCGCAGATTAATTGATTGGAGTTTCATAAATACTCATTTAAAGTGAAAATTTCATTATTGGAAATAAATTAATCTGATCTTGATTAATATTAAAATTAATTTGTAAAGTAATATTTTGGTAGATATGAATGAATTAATGTGAATATTAACGTGAGCACACATTTTATGGGACTTACATTTAATTTTTTTGTGTGTTATCATAACTTTGAAACTTTTTATTTTCTGGTTTTATGGTGAAAAAATTGTGCGTCAATGAATTAGAAGAAGATTCAGCAGATTAATTGGTAATTGTTGTAATCGTTATGGAAATTACATTAATGGTGTTTCCCTTTTCAAAGTCATAAGAATTTTGAACCTATGAGCTACATCTGCCTTCCTTCTCGTGTGACTTCATGCCAAAGGAAAGGGGTACTGTAACGGGATCACGGTTACGATTCTTATTGCGTCTTCAAGTTAAGACGAGAGAAGGGTTACCAATTTTTTTCCACATGTTGGGGGAAAAAAAGTCCTCTTTTGGTTTGTTTTCCCACCATCCATCTGTACTGGGATCCCGTGCATACAGGTGGGTTGTTTGCTCCTGTGTTCCCCACTCCCCCGAACATTAACCCTTGACTGCAACTTTCCGTACTTTCACCCCTTTTTTTCAGCCGAACACTTTCCCTTCTAAGCCCCGTTCCGGTTTTTTTACGTGAATCCTGAGGTAAAGGGGTGGTAAAGAGAAAAAAAGTGAGTTTCGTTGTTGTCCCAGGATCGAAAGATTGTTCTTTGCGCTACTTAAAAAACTGTTCAATACCCCCTTTTTTTTCATATTTCAGACCGGATTTCTGAAAATGATTTTTATGTCGTTCCTCTTTCCCGTACCCCTTTGAAAGGTCAGAGTCCGGGATTGAAAAAAGGGTTTTTGAACCCATTTTTCGTACGTTCCTGGACATTTTTTTGCACGTTTTCTCACCCCAGGGATATTAATCGTTTGCATTTCTGGGAAGTGGATTTTTTTAGCCTTTTCTGTAAATTTCAAGATTTCCGGTGAATTTTCTTGAATTTTTCTTTATTTTTTTCTAAGTCATGATTTCTGATATCTTAGATATTTAGCTTTTAAGAGAGCAACTAGTTGATAAAATATTTAGCTCTGTAAACTAAATCAATTTTAATGGTCTTACTTGTAAAAATCATTATGATGGATAACTTTTTAAGGTAATAGTATTATTTGTTTTTCTTGTTTATCAACTATTTCTATAAAAGCTACTTCTGTTATTAAGAAATCGAAAAGCTTTGAATTTTATATATTTTTATAGGTTTATATTTTTTTATTTTTTTTTTTAATTCTTTATCGTTGCATGAAATAATATTTGAAAACTTGTGATAAATTTTTACTTTAAAATGTGTCTTAGCTTATTTTATTTAAATTGTTTATTTATGTGTACATTTATCTAAACACAAATATGAATATATAAAGGTAAATTTCTAGCTATATTAAGACTGTTGTTGACATAAATCAAGTGTAATAAATATTATTTAAATGGATTTCTTCACATAAATTAATTTATGTCTAGAATCCAGAACTCCAAACAGGAATAAATGCAAACATTTAGCCATCCTGTTAGTGCTGTAGACATAAATCAAATATAAAGAATACTGTTTGAATAAATTAATTTACATGAAGAAATCCAGCTTTACATATTAGTCAGTTTCAAGAAATGCATATACGCTGTTCACAAAAATTTTCAACAATAAGAATAAATACTGTGTATTTTATCACTATGTTTTATTGATTATTTTTTCATAAAAGAACAATGTTTAATGTTTAAATAGAACTATTATGGTATATTACTAAATTCTTAAATACCGATAACATCTAAAAAATGAAACAGGTTTTCTTGGGATTTACAATAAATGATAGAAAAAAGAGAAACGGTAGCTACATTTTAATCAGATTAAACAAATCACAAAGCTCGAAGCTTATGTGGGAAAAAAATCTTTTGATTAAGAAGGACTTATTATTCTGCTTGATAAAGAATATTTCAGTCTCCTATCTGATTTGTTCTATTTCAGTGAACAAGTCAGTAATAAGAAATTTATCATTCTTTTAAAATCGAAGTAGCAATCAATTTATCAAATTTTCTCACAGAGGAAATCAGATTCTTCCCCCCCACCCCCAGTAAATTCTAGAAAATAGTCTGAAGTTTATCAACAGAAAATTAGTCATCTATTGATGATATTTACTAACCCAACCATTTTAGTTTTCCTTATATAGATACAATCGTTTTCCAGAATTATGAGTAATACCGTATGAAATCTAAAAATGTTATTTTAGCTGGATTCTCTTATCAAATAACGTGACAGATTCTTGTAGAAGGATTCAGTTTCAGATTGGAAACTAGTTAAATGAAACCAATTTTTCTAGAAATTTATCTTAAAATATATGCTTATCTGAACTGATTCCAGAAAATTTTCGATTTCCTTGAAAGGAAATAATTGCCTGAAACCATTCTAGAATCTTATCTATTTTTGAATCTTAGAAAATCTTTTATTTTGTTAATCTTTGAAAGATATATTTGTCGTAAATAATTTTGTTGAATAGATTATATTTTCCAACAAGAAGTGAATTTGTAAATTGCTTATATAAATGTATCACAATCAAATGTAATAAACTAAAAGTTCAAGTTATGAATCGTTTTGTTGACGAAATTTCTCATTTTATTTATTAATTCATTTTGCTTGAATTTTCTGATGAATAATTTATATATCATAGTTAATAAATATACATATATGTGTGTGACTGTGTTTGTTCTTATCTCTTTTACTATTTAAACCTTTATGGTATGATATCACCTAGAATTTAGCAACATATTATTATGTTTGACTTGAAGATTTGAAATCCTTTGTGGTGAATCTCTTTAGTATAAATTTAATCATTATTTATTTAGACAATTATTTGTATTTTCATGAATTCTGGGTTATAATTCGCAATCTTCAAGGAGGATTAAGCTTGATGGTGTTTTTACGAGGTTTAATTTGAATCGTGAGAATTAATTGGAAGATTTAATTTTAAAAATAATTTGTTCTTATTTATAAATGTTAGTTTGAATTTATTTTAATATAAAAATATCTAAATTGTGTGCATTATTGGAATGGGGGAGGCAATCATAATTTTGAATGTATTTATTACTTGTTATAGACAAATTACATTTTAAATTTCAATAATGTTATTTGAAAAAGGGATTTATAATTTGTATTATTTTCATGGTTTTAATACATTACTTTCAAGAAATATTAAATTTCAGGAATTGAAATAACAAACCAATAAAAATAAGCTTTTAATAAGTTACAGGTTGTAAACTTATACATTTGATTGCTTACTTTTTGCTCTACAAATTTATATTTGAATTATTAATAAATATTGAAAGAATTTTATGTATTTTTTTTCGTGCTCTCGCGAAATCAATCGTATATTCTTTTATGTTATCAAATATCAATGATTTTTTACATAAAAATAGCACCAGTAAGAAATCCTAATTTTGTTGGAAATATTTTTAAAATGTATTTGATCTTTGATACACACAAATAATTTTTGATTCAATAAGAATCCTCAGATTTCACATTTTTATGACTTTTTATTTAAAAGTGAAGACACAACTGTTTTAAAATAGATTTCCAAAAGATTGGGATTTTATTGAAAATATTGCATTTTTTATTATTAATCACTCATTTTCAATCTACAATAAAAATATTGTAACATTTCTGAAGTTCACATCTTTAAAATCCCTTGTTAGAGAATTTCAATGAATTTTATAACCGAAAATTTTAAGCAATTTAAACTAAATTTATTCGTGGTTAATAACAAAATTCATTGTTGTTACACTTTTAAAATAATATAGCGAATGTTTACTGTATTTTTCTGTAATTTAATTTCATAGGTATTGATTCAATTTAATATCGCTATAATTTTTAAATAATGAAATTTTTATTGACTGCAAAGAAGCTAACAATAACTTTATTCAAGTTTTCCGAAAAACTAAGCTTAAAATAAATATAAAATATGCTTAATTTTAAAAATGGAAACAAAGATCAATATATGATAAGTTTTCGAAGTTAGAAATCTTAAGAAAAGGTGATTATATTTCGATTTTTTAATAGAATATTAACATTATTAAATCGATACGTTTGAAAATCTTGTTGAGATGAAATTTAAATTGTATTTCAACCTTTTTTAATTACTTTTATATGTAAGTAGAATTTGTGCATAGTATTGATGTGGAAAAGGTACTTATCAAAATGTATTCCTAAGATTTTAGTATTCAAAATATTCTGTTAATATAAAAATTTTGACTTTGAAATTTGTAATTTTATTTTTTGCAAATCAGGGTTAATTCAGAGGCCTACTGCAGGAATTATTCTGAATTAGTCTGACGTCTGAATTAGTCTCTCTTTATATTTATTATTTTAATTTTTGAGTTCAAATGAATAAATTTATTTTTAGGAAATTATTATAATTTTTTTTATTAGAAAAACTTCATTGTAATTATATTTCAATAAACTCTAAGTACATTTTTTATTATTTCTATTCAGAATATACTTTTCATTATTTAGATTTAAAATTTAATAGATTCTTTCATTAAAAAAAATTTCTGTCAAATAATTTTTTCCGATTATTTTTTAAAAATTTTTTTTATCTAGATTAGACGTTTTATTAATAGTTGTATAAGCCATACAAGTGTTAATTTAGATTAGATATATTTAAACCCATGAAAGATTAAATCGCATGTATCTTGAATAGGGTTTTAAATTTCAAAGTTTGAACAAATATCTTTTGCTCAAATTTGTACCCAAAAAAAAAAAAAAATAATAATAAATAAATAAAAAAAAAATTCTGCATGAATTTAATTTGCCAGTAATGAAGCCCTATATGTTTAAAAAAACATAATTACCTTATAGTTAAAAACAATAGATTTGTAAGTTTAAAAAATAATACATATGCTTAAATATCGGACTCATACACACATTAAAAAATATCCTTTTCACAATCAACGAATATTTAAGCTTTAAATAAGTGAAAACTATTCAGTTTCTTTTTCTTGATAATTTTCAAAATAAGTATCATTTATTAAAATAGAATTTACCAATGTGATACGATTTATAAAATTGATTTTATCGATATTTTACTGCAAATGTAAACTTACGCAATGTAAGTTAAGAGATTTATGCAACATTTAAAGTTAGATCGTGTGATAAAATAGTAATTTTAATTGTTAGGAAAAGAGGTGATCTTTTCAATGTTGAATGGCTTTTTTAGTTTTAGTTTAAATGATATTAAATTAAAATTTTATATTCTCATTGTTAAAATGCATGTTATAATTATCTGTAAAAGAATAAAAATGGATGTCAATTGTCATGAAAATTATTTTTATTTGTTAAACTGACGTGAGTAAATAAATTTTATTTTTTAAAGTTGCTTTTTTTACTGTTAAGAGACAACAAAATTCAACATCTTTCAATATGAAATTTTTGGCTTAAAAGGAAGAAAACATAGCTCGATTTTTCAAATAACTTATTTTTCAGGAAATAAATTAAAAAACATTCAATTCAAATACTAAATTTAGCTCTTATAATAAATTTACATTGTTTTAGCAATTTAAAACCAGTTATTAGTATATTTTTAAATTTTTTTAAAATGTAACAGTGTCGATATCTATAACAAGAAAACATTTTTAGGACAATTATTTAAACTGTTTTCTATTTTGCTTTTACTGCTGTTATATGGATATTGTTATTTGTACAGATAATAAATATGATTTATTTATATTATAATTAGTCATAAACTCCCATATTTAATGCAGTAAACATTTTTATTGATAACATATTACGTAAATGATATTATAGTTTGGCAATAATTACCCAATATTATGGAGCTATAAATGCAATATTTAATCTCTTATATTTCTTTTCAATTAGAATTTGAGTCAATAGGTTTAGGATTTTAGTCTAAAATTAATTAATAAAATCTCAAATATGTATTAATAAATAGAATCATCAATAAATCTCAAATTAACAAATTTTTTTATGTATAATAATGAAATCCTTTTTTGCAACAGGAAAGTAGAAATGCAAAAATAAAACTATATTTTGTGTAATATATAAATAGATTTTAACTAAGCATAACTTTCATCATTTTTAAATAAGTGTACTGAAATCTTGATTCTATACTTTTTTGGATTGAAAGTGATCGAATTTTATTATTTAAATTTTTTTACAATCTGTGTAGCAATGTATAGAAATATTGCAATTATAAATAATTTTGCTATAATTTTGGTTCATTTAATTGATTAATTTCTATTTCACTGCAAGGCCTTCATATTAGTAATTTTTATTCAAGGTAAGTGAAAAAGTTTACAAAGAAATGTATAAGTTGCTATCAATTGGGATCCTGTGACCTTGTACAAGACCAATGCTGTTTGGAGTGTTTTGAGTTTCGTCAGACAGTTATTAACTATCTGCATCTCTCGCTTTGGGTCTTAATAAATTTTCGGGTTTCCACCCTTTGAATATGTGAATATGCCCCACTATCTATAATATCTTCTTGAAGTTCAATAATATGCGGTGGATAATTAAAATCTTTACCACTGTCTTCAGCGCTTACTACGCGGTATCAAAGTTGTTTTGGGCTAATATTGGAGGATATCCGGATTTGTTGTGTGATTATTTTTGCTATTGAACCAATAAAAGATTAAGTGTCATATGCAAAGTTAGAAAATGAAGGATATTTGTTTCATCTAACGTAATAACAGCTATTATAATTAATTTTTTCTAAATGAATTTACCATGTACATATTTATTTTGCCAAATATTTATATAGATTACTTATAAATTTATAAAAATGTACATAAACCCTTCCTTAATTATTTAAATACAATTTTGTGACTTCTATGATAATGTATTAGTAATAATCGAGAGAAATAACCACATTTTTAATAAAGAAAGTATTAAATTGATTTAACTGCTATTAAATTTGCTGAATCAACGATATATATATCATGATATCTAGTTATGTTAACTTTTTATTGAAATATAATATTTCAATAAAATCATCACTATTGAAATTAATTTGAAAGAGATTTTGAATAAACTCCTTTAAATAGCTATGATTGTTTTAATTTCATAATTTTTAATGTCAGAACTGAGAAGAAAGTTATTAATCTTGAATGTTTTGTATATTTTGGTTGGTAAACTAATCTTGAATGACCACAAATCCATATTTATATATTGAATTGGTTTCATGACGTAATTTCATAAATATGAGACTTATAAAAAGTATCTCAATAAAGAATCACTTTTAAGAAAAATGAAAAAGACATGTGAATAATTACTGCCAAGTACTCAACGACATCTACTGACTTTTCGATTTGTTGTTTGAGGCAAAGCAGTTTCTATTTTTTTCTGTACATAAAGCTGAAACTCGATTTCTCAAGTGTACAGCTATGCTTCAAATATTTCTGCATGTTATCTTTCTTGTTAATTTATTTATTTACGCTAAGTATATTTGCAGATAGTTGTGTGTGCGTTTTAGTTTGTACACACTCTATCAAT
>JAPDSC010057657.1:0-37076 GCA_026290005.1 Latrodectus geometricus
TGAAAACTAAAATGATCTGTTAATATTTTTAAAAACAATCAAATTTAAAATTAACAATTTATTAAAACATAATATTGTCCATTAATAATATTTATTATTTAAAAACTTATTTTTTAAGTGTTAAATGAATTATTAAAATATAAAAGGTAGAAAAGTTACTAAATTCTATAGATATTTTATAAATATTTTTTTCAGAAAAATATTACGTTTTTTTTTTTTTTATATATATTTCTTTGAGGAATCTTCTCGTTAATTCTTATACTATCTTATCCTTTTCAGTATATTCCTTATTTTTCCCAAAATCAAAGATTTCAGAGCAGATTTAAAAAAAAAAAATTTAAATAAGAAAAAGAACTATTTCAGAATCATATACGAGGTCAAATTAAGTTCCATCAAAAATTCTTCAATCTTTCCTTTTTTAGTCTTGCTTTATATTATTTTTTATATGCTAGTCTACCGGTAGTTTCTCTGAAATTGTTCTAGTTTATCATTTTTGTAAGTCTTCGTATTTTTGATTCAGTATTACTCAAAAAGAATTTTAAAAAATATACGACGGAAAGATTTTTTAAAATTTTATGATTAAGATAGAGATTTCTTATTCGAAATATAAATCCGGAACAAAATTATTTTTGAAACTTTAGAAAAAGAAATGCTTGTTGGAAATAAAAAATCTTATTTTATGCAGTTTTTATATAAAATTATTCGTATGCATAATGTAGAGATATTATATAATTTTATTAATACATAAATACAAATATATATAGTCAAAATTTATTATATAGATGATGATTTAAAAACTTCATAATTTAATGGATGAGTTATCTGAAATGCATGTTTTCTCTTATTTAATTATTGTACAGTTTAAAATAAATATTGATTCAGTATATAAAATCGCAATGCATGTTGAATCAAATGGAAATAATGCATGTATTTTTGCATTCCGGAGTTTATGTTAGTCATTAATATTATGCTAGAGAAATATAGACAATTATTTTCAAATGCAAAATACCAAGTTTGTTAAAAATAGTGTTAAAATATTTTATTGGAATTTTTCCAATATTTATAGATTCAATTTATTAATTGAGGCGAAAAATTCAAAATAAAAATTATGCATAATTGGAGATCTACAATGTTTTTATTTATTAAGAATAGAAAAGTTTGAAATACAACTATTCAAAGAATACAACTAGCAATTTATCTTTCCTTTATTTTATTTTTGTTAAAATACGCTTTTTCTTAAACGATGTATCAAACATCAAATAATAAATGTTATTAAATGACGTTGATCAGTCAAAAGTCTCTATTTTTGGTTATAAAATTTGACTTAAGCAAGCTAAAAAAATAATAAATATATAAAAAAATAAAATATATATAAAAATAATAAAGATGCATCAATTTCATGTTAGGAAGTAAGTAGGTTTCATATATGACTTTACTAAAATTCGTCGCATTGTGAGAGTTAATAAATCTTTCATTCCATAAGGTTTATAGCATATGTTTACAGATTGATAAGGTTCAAAGCGCATATTTTACTTTACACAGTCGACAGATGCCTTCAAATTTCATACATATGTCTCTTTAGTGGTGAAGCTCATTAATTAGTGTTAAATCACTTTCAACATTATCGATTAAATAAGATTAGGAATATCAATTGTTATAACAGCAGGTCCTCCGCAAACATTCATCAATCGTAAGTCGTACAGCAACGAAGAGCAATGGACATGTCAAAGGAACTAATTCGGTGTTTTTTGCTTTAAGATTTAAAATGGATTAAAGTGTGCTAATCATATAGAGTATCAAATCACCGAATATGGCAAGCGTTTAGAGATAGTGCTGTGAATGAACATACGGCAAAACATTGCTTTCACAAATTCAGGTCACGATCTTTGCCCTTCTGTGATAAATCTTGCCCCTAAGGAGGCTACTGAAGAGGAAATCATTCAAACGTGTGGTGAACTTGCCAGACGTATCCTGCGAAATGATTATATTTCATCTGAAACACTTAGGTAAACCGTACAGGCAGAGCAAGTAAGTTCCTCACACGCTGTTGGAAATCCATAAGCAATAATGAGTGGTAGCCAGTTCTTCGTTGCTTTATCACCACAGTAGAGCATTCCTTTTTAATCAACATAATTATTTATTTGAACAGTGTCGAAAAGTGGGTCTTGTATGACAATCCTAGGTGTTAGAAACATTGGTTGTCTCCCTAGGATACTGTCCCACTCAGCGAAAGACTACCTGTGCACCCAAGCAAGATTATGCTTTGTATCTATTGGATTAGTCACAAGTGGTCCACTATGATCCACTACCAACAAGAGTTGCGGACCTACACTCGTACCAATCGCAATAGTTATTGCAACAGAAGTAGCATGCATTGGTTAATAGCAAGGGTATACTGATCTTAGCCGATAACGCGAGGCCGCATGTCACGAGGGTGGCCAGGAATACTATACACTGACTTGGTTGGAAGGCTTTGTGGGAACCTCTTTACTCTTCTGAGTTTGCACCATCAGATTACCAACTCTTCCAATTTCTTGGAAAATCATCTCCATGGAACATCTTTCATTTACAAAAAAACTTAAACCTAGAATTCACAGACTTCTTATCTTCCAAAACCCCCGAGTTTTACCTCGAGGGGTTTTTACAATTGTAGATACGTTGGCAGAAATTGCTAGATGCCGATAGAGATTACTTAGAGGACTAACAATAAGCTACACTTTCTGTTGGTCATGTTCTTTTGGATGATTAAAAATGATAAGAACTGTCTTGTTTACCTTATACTATACAAGTGGCCATGAAAATTATACGAAGGAAAACTTATAAAAACAGGTATTTATTCTGCTTAAGCAGAAAGGTATGATGACAAAATAATTAGCTTTGTAATCAGTTTGAGAGTGTATAGGAATATGAAATGAATAAAAACAATCCCCCCTCCTGGCACCTTGAACCAACCAGGAAGGTATGCTGCCTTCTTGGCTTGCATAATCTGGTATAATCTGGGTCACTATCAAGAGTACATGGTAATCAGGCAAATATCAGGGCCAGTATCAGTACAAGTGGTCACCATATCTATAGAGCTTTTCAGCTACTACATAATAGGACCAAAACAAATCACTTCTAAATCCTAATTTGAGATACCAACCGAAAATCTATGAAATTTTTAGTAAAAAAAGTAATTTTTTTGTTGTGCATACATAAATTTAAATTTGTAGTAAACATTAAATTAATTTTAATTAAAATATAAGAGAAAAAGAAATTATAATTGAATTGTTTATAAGATAGAATTGACTGAAATAGTTTATTAATAAACAAAATCTATAAAAATAGATTTTTTTGTTGTACCTACTATTTTTAATGAGGAAACTGAAACTCTTTTTAATCTTTAAAATTATTTTGAAGATAAAAAATAGAGGCTCTTAATTGAATGCACCTGTGAAATGTTTATCTGTGAGACTGTTTTGGTACTTATTTTAATTAAATTTCACACCAAAATAAAAGAAATCTTTCATAAATAAATTATTTAGATATGTTACCAATTGTTCTCATGTTGATAAATGGTTAATATAATAACCGATAAAATCATTAACAATGAAAAAAAAATATATCAAATCAGTATAATGCTGAATACATATTTAGAAATCTGGAATGATATAGGCGGAAATTTTTAGATTCTGGTATCTAGGTGTGTACTGAGCACAAAAATCACATAAAAAATCTTCATTTAGTGTCTAGAATAGTCGGAATTCATTTTTATCATACTAGGAAACATTTTTCCAGGTATTGCTCTTATTCAAATTGAAATCATTCTGTAAGCCCTCAGTTAGAATAAATAGTCATTCACTTTATTCATCATATTTATTCTTAAACTTTTTTTATTCTTTATAATATGAAATTGGACTAACAAAAATGAAATTTTGAAATTGCAGAAGACAAAAATGAATGCAGCTACAATTTGTAACTAAAGAAGAAAAGTTTCAAAATCAATGGAAAAGTCAACTTTATTTTATTAGATCAATTTTACTTAAAATTGTCGTGAAAATTATATCATTTACGACTTTTTTACGATACCATCTAAGACCGTTTAAATTATGCAAAATTTTGGAGGTTAATTTAAAATTTAAACTATACGCTTAGTAATAGCTTAAGTAAAATCATGTGTAAATCGAAATATTGACATATATTTATACACAAAATATACGTATTTTAATTCTTATAAAAAAAAGATTTTGCGACAAAAACTTTGTAAATATTTTGAGTGCTTTCATCAAAGTATTTTTTCGTGAAGAATGTTTTTTATAGTTTCTTTTAAATCAAATTTTCAAGACTGTGAAAAGTAAAATCTTAGAAATCTGAGCAAGAATAAATGTTTACGATTTTGTACTTCGAATTTTGAAAGTCATAAAACTCGCTTTTACAACCCTTATAGTATACTCGATTTCTTTATTCAATTGACAATCTTTGAAGGGTTTGAAGATGAAAATTACTTTTTTTACTGCATTTTATGTAATACGGTACAAAATAAGGTATGAAATAAGAGAAAGATGTAGAAATAATAAGTGAAGTATTTCAATTGAAAAAAAGCCTATTTTTCTAAGATTTCACGGATATATATATGTGTGTGTGTGTTACGGTAGACGTGATTATTTAATATTTATCACTTTTACCTGTAAATATATATAATTCGTAACAAAAAATGTAATAAATTCTGATTATTTTGTAGAAAAAATAATATTTTCATTCCAAAAATAAATACTTTTAAGTAAATACTATATATATCTGGAGTAAAACTTATTAAAAATTATAAAATGATCAAAATTACTAAATGTAAAATAAAATCTAGCTTGTGTTTTTTCTCAATAAATACTTTAATTATGTATATATATATATATATATATATATATATATATATATATATCCAAAAGGAAATTTTAAAATAAATATGTAGTACTGATAAGCAGTTTTTATGTTTTGTTAGTTAATAGACCGATAATAGAAAGAAGAAAGTTAATAGAAAGAAGAAAAACAGTTTAGATAGTTACAATTTGTTTGTAGAAAACACTTTCATGTCAAAACAAACTAGATCTGCATTCTAAAATAAAAGCATTTATTATTTACTGGCAAGTTTACTTATTTGTATATATTAGATTGTTATGACATTTAGAATTATTTAATTATCTAGATTTTTTTAAATTTTCACTTATCAGATTTGCACTCTGGTTGGCAAACATATCGTTATTATGCTGATTTTTAGAAAGATGATATTCCAACATAATCTCGAACTGATATTGCTTTATCTGGAAAATATTCAAGCAAGATAAATTGTTTTTCACAAATTGGGAAATGATTTTCTGTGTACCACTACTTAAAGTTTCTATGCTTTTTGTTTTAAATAAACAATTAAGAAAATTTATTTAAGTTAAGAAATTAAATATAATTATACTTTTAAAGTCTCTTTTAACTTTAGACAAATGCTATGGGAATTACTTTTTGTCATAAAACAAATTCGAAAATTTTTAAAAAACAGAAATAAGAATTTATTTTTTACAGTAATTGGAAATTTATTATCACTGTATATTCACTGGTTTAGTTCTTTCACTGAGATTATTAAAAAAAAGTATTTCTAATCCTTCATTCATTTAAAATTCTTTTATCTTTTTATACATGCATCCTTTAAAAATATCGGTAAATTGATAAATTCCTTAGTAGTTTTATTTTTATAAAAATTTATTCTTCAACTTAAAAAAGCACGAATACTTTTATCTTTAGTTATTCCTCTTTTTAGAAAATTTCAATATATTCAATTAAATGAATTTAATTATTTCTGTTTGTAAATACAGCCGTAAAAAACAAAGCGATCTATCGGCATCGTAAAGGATTCCGAAACATCAAACGCTTCATCTTACATCACTATCGGAATGTCGCGCTCAACCAATCGGCGAAGTAATTAGATTATCGTCTGTTGGGTAACAAATGGCTTTCGGCTCGTAATTTTAATTGAAGTGAAAAAGTGAAAGAGTGATTTGTTGCATGGAGAAAACGGAGGAAATGTATTTCAACAGAAAATACAAAGACCTGACGCATCTGATTGAATTACTGCAATTCGCTTTGGCGATTTTTGGCGACAATACTGAGCTCAAAATTGATTATGATAATTGCTTTTGTCACAAAAGAGAACGACTGAAACTGTGATTGCTGGCTCAGTTATCGAAATTGTTTTCTTCATCGATTTGGAATCATTTGTGCATTCTTCTTCGGTAAATTTAAATCGAATGTAAATGAAAGGGTTTTATTATAAAGTAATTAAGGAGAACGCTTTAATTAAAGATTTTAAAGCGCTTCTGTAGAATTCATATAGTTGATTTATGGGTATTTTCTTCATTCCTTATACAATATTTATTGGTTTAATTAAGTATAATAAATTTCAGAGAAAACCTGAAATGAAAGTAAAAGCATTTTAAAAATATTTTTACATATTGAGTCTTGTAAAATTTTTATCAACCTGAAGTGTATAAAAAGATCCAATTTAAAAACTCCCAGGTACCCACTCTAAAATTTGTGAACATAGAAAGAAATCTTCTATCAACTATTTTTTAAAAATTTGTGAAATGGATCCTAAAATCAACCCTTACGAAGAGTGAAATATCAGCGATTATTAATTATGGAACTTTTCTTGTAAAATTTTTTTCTTCTACATATTGCATTCTCAACCAAGCAACTTATTACTGATTGACTTTTAGGTGAGCTCCTTTTCTGTTTTTACTTTATTGTAAACTAAAGCATATATTTAATATATATGGATAAATGTAAGCTAAACATAATGTTAAATTTGATATTATTTTATTTACCAAGGAAGAATTCTCCTTCTTTTGATCATAGATGTGTGCTGATGTTTTTCTTATTGCATTATTTTGACAATTCTAATTTTGTGATAGCTAAAAATGTGAATCTATATTTTACATATTAATAAACTTTTCAAAGATAATAACAATGTTTTTCACAGATAGCAAAGCATATAGTTTAGTTAGTTTTTTTACATCATTTTGTATGATGAATATAATATGTTTGATATTTTATTGCGAATCATAAAATAGCATATCTTTTAGAACATCCTGGTACTTGGAATTTGAAAAAATGTGTATATATTGCTTTCTAAAAAATGTAAGTATTGTCACATCTTGTACATTTTTTTTAACGTTGCGTCACAAAACCAACAAACCAATGAATACGAAGATTTTGATCTACAGTATGCTTTACTACTGGATTGTTTGAGAAACGCCACTTTAGCAGTGTTAATTAGCCAGTAAAATTACTGATTAAAGACAAGGAACAAATTTTGTGATTTTCGTATCAAAAACTTTATTTATTAGAGAAATTATTTTATTGAATTTGAATGAGGTAATTTAAAAAATACAATAAAAGTAACAGCCCTAGAGTTTTGCTTATTAGTTATGAGGAAAAAAACATTTTGTTGTAATTCGTGGACAAATTATCCAAGATATATTCTGTCAGGTCCAATAGAAATAAAATAATATCATCAAGACAAATTAGAGTCGTACTACATATCAAATAGCTATCATCCACAGAAATGTTCATTTGATTAGAGCAGATGGAACATTAGACGAAAGGTGCTATAAAGTGGCCAAAATGAACAATCTAGAAATAGATTAAAATTTTTCTTATTGAAACTTGAAACAACTTGAAAAAAGTCATCACGTGACTTCTATATACCTACCAGGGTTCTTCAGTAATTCCTATTATGCCCAATCACAATGTCGTTTGAGGAGACTAAGTCACTCTTAGCATTACATACATAGCACAGTATAATCGTTTTAATAACTTTTTACTATTATTTGTTTCCTTATTGTTTTCATAACAAGTACCACTCTTGAGTTCGAACACCACTTGGAGCTCATTGATTAGGAAAAAATGTTCAATTTACGTTTCAGTACCAATTTTCTTATTATTTCTTCACTTTTATTAGCAATTCTTGAGTTCACTTTATAATTGTCTTAGTAACTATCTAATATTATTAGTTTTATTTGCTTCCGTTATAAGAAACTCCCTTAAGTTCGAACAACACTTCAAAATTCATTGATTAGAAATAAAAATGTTCACTCCTTTTCAGACAATTTATTTATTGGTTTTATTATTTATTAACAATTTGAGTTCAACTTCATTATAATACTCTTAGTAATCATTTATATACTATTACTGTTTTCATTAACAAAAGTAACACTCTTGAATTTGAACAGTACTTCGAGTTCACTCATTGTTTCAAAGATAATTTATTGTTATTGGTTATATTGTTTTGTTGCTCTTATTAGTAAACAGTTTTATTATTTTTTTGCTATTGTAATCAAAGTTAACAAGCAATCAGTTTAAATTTTTCGTTATGTGAAACAACGAGAGAGAACAATAATTTATTTTTGAAAAGGATGCTATTATATACTTTATCACAATATAAGAAGTTCTGAAAAAATTAAATTTTCTTTTCTTTACATTAGATTGAGCGTAACAAAATTTTGAGACAATTAATAATAGAAAATACTTTCGTGTTGATAAAAAATATTTATCTATAGAACAAAAACTATAAATTGTCTATACAAAAAGAAAATATTTATCGTTCATAGACATCTTTTTTATTTTCCCTTTTATTCAAACTCCTTTCATTGTAACTTTTATCATTAACTTTATAATTAATATTAACTCCTTTTAACTTTAGTTTTCAATATTAAGGTCTGTTATTCAAGATATAATACAAAAAAATTAAACATTAATTTTAAAAACCAAACAAAAGAGAGCACTAAAAGGAAATAAACGAAAAAAATCTCTTATCAATTATGATTTACTGAGGATATACTAACCGGATTAAGAAAGCGAAGGAGCTGGCTTCGCCTCTAAAATTACAGCCTGAAAAAGGTTTATCAAATGATAACAAAAAGAACAAGGCAAGGATTGTAGAATACATGTATGAGCGTGTGGCTGAATTTTTCTACTAAATTGGCTTTTTCGCCAGAAACAGGAAGAAGCTGCCTATGCAATATTAATGGGCTCCAAATCATGTTTAGAAGTACGTAATAGAGATAGAAATTTCGGGAAGAAAAACGTGCCAGTTATCGTCTGTTAATGCTATCCAACGAGCCTCAAAGAATATTTTTTTAAGCGTGGGTAACTTAATTTTCCTTCGGAGTGCTGCAAGTAATATTTCATTTACTCGTTTATTTTTAGCTTATATGAATCGGTTTGTTTCCAAATAACCGAATAATTAAACTATTTTAAGAAAACTTTGAAGTTCTTCATGTGAATTTTATTTGTATATTCAAACATTCGGGCATATATATATATGTGAAACGGTTGTAGACATTTACCACCTAAAACATAGAAAATTCAGAGGAAACACAGAAAATTCCCAAACATCTGTCACTACAGATGTGCATGCTGATGGCAAAAGCCCAAAATCATATTTACGTTGTTCAAATACTTTAAATGAAAAAACCTTGGCAAAAGTTCGTGTTTATAAATTTGATATACCTATAAACTGGAAACCGCTCTGTTGAAAAGACCTATGTCTATTCAAATACCTTTAGGGTCCTATTTTCAGTCAATAGTTTTATTTCTGTGTCAGTTTTAGTGGCCTATGAAATACCTTAGTGAGTCTATCGTGTGACATTAAGTAACTCTATTTTGTAACATTTGGGATATGCTTATCGTTCAATGAGCTGCCATAGTAATTAGTGTTTTAACATCCAACTTAGAAACTCATAAGTTCAATTCCCACCATCGACTAATAAGTCGTTACAACTTAGCACACATTTACAAATGCTGATTTTAATTCAATGTGGATTTGGTTACAAAAAGTGTATATAGAAACTGAAATCTATAATTGTGTTATTTCTGCAGCCTAGATAAATTAAATTTGTAAATTTCAAAGATTACATAAGCAGGAGACTGTTGGTTAATTGGCTGTTTCTTTCGGTTTCATTTTGTACGATAATCAGGTGACCAACTTTTATTTCAAAATTGATGCCGCAACTAACGCAGTCATTAGGGAAAAATTCATAATTTTGATTCAAAAATACTAGTAGTTGTCATCATGATAGATTTACTAAAACTTATTTTGTCATCTTTATGCATATTCCTTTATTGTATACCACTTCATACGATTAATCATATTTTTCTAAATCTGTAAAGGCAAGTGTCTTATTTCACTGATACTATGTGGCAGCATGAGGTAGTTGTAATTAATAATAGCATTATGTAATTGGAAAAATATTTATGTAACTAAAAATAAATTAAAATGTATTATTATCGTGTTATTAATTGTAAGCAATATTTTAAACAATATAGTATGTGTTATTACTTGTATTATTTTTCCTGAATTTCTTTTTTGTATAATGATATTTGTAACCGTGAGTTGTGCAATGTTAACTGTAACTTGATAAGTAACTGTGTTTACCATGTGTTGTAACGTAAAATTGTAAAAAATAAAGTGTGATTTTTTCCCAAGTTTCTTGAATGAATTCCTTTTGTCTGAGGATATTTTAATTAATAGTTTCTGCTGGATATGTGAATAAATTAAGTGTGCTTTCAAAATACAATGTCCTCTGTATTGGACTAACAAAAAAATGCCATCATTTTCCAGTTGAGCTGGAATATGTGTACTAATAAATTCTCGGGAGTATTTGTGACTAATTTTCCTTCGTATAAAGAAAATGATGCAGAATTCTTATAATTGAGGAATATTCCTGAATATGTTAAGGGAATCAGATCAATGAGAAATTACCAATCGCCAATCATGTGCAGAGAGAAAATGATTGGTAAATAGTGGCTGAGATCAAATATGAAATTTTCCATTCCGAGTCTAACTCAATGGCTGTTCCAACATTCAGATAAAGAGGGAAGTCGATTCCTATCGTTACCATAATTGCTTATAGTGGTTCGGAATAATTTTAAGACAGCCACTTAGATCAAATTAACTCCAGTGTACCAAATTTCAGCATAGAGATAGCAAATCAAATCCAAAGATTCAGACGAGCTATTTTTTACTATTGAGCCATGGTGAAAAATTTCTTCCATTTGTTTAGTAGCACCCTAACTATACCCTATTACTCATTTAGCAACTTTTTTAACAGTTGATTCCTTTTGAAAGAATTCTAAAAATATGGCTTTTAAAATGATTTTGGCGTATCGACTTATTTGTAGACAATTTGGTAACCATTTACAAACCTTAAGGAAATGGATTTGATGTAATAATTATGTTTGAGTGCATATTTTATTAATTAATAATTAATAAATAATAATAATTTTTTTTGGGATTCATATGTCATTTTTATATGACAACGTGTTTATGTTAATGCATTTTTCTTTTAAGTAACTAAAATTTATTTTAATTAAGAACTTCCACATTCAAAACATATTGCGTCATTCACCTTTCCTATAAATGTTTGAACATTTATTTTAATTGTATCTTTAATATATTTATACTGCTTTTATTCTTTCTTAGATTACGTTCTTATAATAATTTTACATTTGTAACTGCTAAAAACTCTACTTCAATTAACGAATTTCAACATTCAGAAAGTATGTTTTTTTTTCCTCTTATACTTTTTTATAAAAAGCTCAATGGCGTACTAGTAATGACTCGCACGCTCCCGAGGCATAAGTCTGAGGTAACATCTTTTGGCTGGTCAAGATCGACTCAAACTTTCATCCTTGCAGCTAGTCAATAAAATTAAGTAACAAGCTTGCTTGGGGTCTAAACACTTAGAATTTTTTGTTTGGCTTATATTACTGTTAGGTGGTAAAGCCTAAGCGTAACATAAGTTTCGCAACCCAGTGTCATCGCTCAGGAAAACACTATAAGCCTTGACTCCATGGGATGCACTCAGTGTCTGGAGATATTTCGAGATTTTTTTAAATAATTCAGAAAATATCATAGACAAGGAATGCCACTGTAAAATTTCACACTTAGAAATTTTGTTACATCATTTCATTTCTTCTTATAATCTCGTATTTGAAAAAGAAAATACAAGATGACTTATATAAATACTGTTACTAAATTTTAAAACCAAGATTAATTTTTTTCTTCGTATTAGATTAAATAAGATATAACGAAAAAAATAGTGAGTTACTTATTGGTATTAATGTATTAAAAAATTCCAATAAAGAAAGGATAAAAATATAATTTTAAAGACAAAGGCAAACTGATTTTTATAGACAAGTTATTTAGTTCCTTTTTTCTGTATATAATATTCTGTTTTCATCTAGTAGCCATTGCATTAATTCAGTCATTATATGTATACTATATATATATATATATTTAACCATTGTCTTCATAGTTTGACTGAATAATGAAAGTATACTATACTAAAAAATACGTAACACACATAATTTTCAAAGTTAAAACAAAAGAAAAAGATAATTATATACTGAAAGAAAAAGTAATTATAAAAAACTCAATCCCTCTTTTATTAGTTTTTAAAAGACGCCATAAAAAGAGGATGAAACAGGAATTGTCTAAAAAGAAAGAGGATAAAGCTGAGTGACAATAAATTGCTCTTCACGTCTGTGACTAATCATCAAATTAAAAAAAATATATTATAGGAAAATAGCAAGAAAAAAATGACAAACATATTACGGTGCACAGGTATGTACTTGACTTTTAGATTAATTTAGGCTTTTTTACTATAAGAGCTGGTATATTCAATATCAAAGGGCTCTAAATCATTTTTAAAAGTAGGTAATTGAGTCAAAGGCTATGATAAAATCACGTGCTATTTATAGTCTGAACATGTTATTTAAGGATTTTCAAATGTTTTCAATATCCTTTTTGTTTTAGAATATCTATTTATTGCATGTGAAACTTAATAGATCAAAATCTCCAATCTAAAATGGATTATGAACCGTCATAAACATTCAACCCCAACGTGGAATTGAATCCAAGAACACTTTATATAACATCTGCTATCCTCACATTTGTCATAACAATAAGTGCTTAAAGAAACAATCCTTTTTCTTTGGCAAGAGAGACGGGACTTCTTTCCGATAATGTGAGCCTCATTCCTTGAAGCCCTTTTCTTGTAAACAGACTGTCCTTGACCCAGTACATTTCCATACTGATCTCCGGTCCAGGGTGTATAGAGCTAAGAATCACCTGAATTTACTAAACAAACAGCTCTGTATATGGCATCCCGATTTCGAAACTGAAGGTGTACACTAATGGCAGCAGAGAAGATAGTGGTGTTTCTGAAAGTGGCGTATAGATTGAGACACCCATTAGTACATTCGATCTTGGGATCAGAAGTACTGATGGCTCTTCCGTGTTTCGGTGAAAACTAGTCGCAGTCTATGAGGGACTTCATTTTATTGAACTGCATAATGAATTAATCTTCAAGGATATTTAGATTTCATCTAATAGTCGTGACTCTAATTATCCTCTTTCTCATTGGACGACTGTGAGGAATGAAACAAGCCTGAATGTTCTTGATCTTCTTATTCGGCTTTCTGATGAACACACAATACACTTTCAGTGGGTTCTTTCCCATGTTGGTTTGAATGGTAACGAAATCACCGATAATTTCGCCAAGTCTGCTTCTGCTGACACCCTGCATGGCAATGCCAGCTTGACATGCATTGAAATCTCATCTATCAAAAAGATTGAACTAAAGCATTATTAGAGTCTCTCCTAAACAGATTTGGTACTTCGGAAAAATACCCGGTTGGGGTCACCAACTGAAAATTTCCAGGAAAAGGTAGACGACTCTTTCACGCTTTTTCAAGTGGCTACATCAAATCTCTTACGTATCTTCAGGGAGAAAGGAACTTTCTGGAGTATTATTGGTTCAGGGCTAAACAGGACTCCTCTTACCATACTCTCAGGTACTTGAGTTTTGAGATTCTCGATACTTAAAAGAACCCATACCTGTTTTTAGATATTTTAGGAATTATATTTTTTATGGAGATGGTGTTATCTTGCTACACCATCTGCATTAGAAACAACAACAACATAACTGAACATAAAGTTGGATAGTTAAGCATACAGCAACCTTCTTGATATTGATAACTTTGATTAGTTGATAACCACGCAATTTTGAACCTAGTCAGTGACTATATTACACCTGAACCTTCGTTATTTTAATTTTTGTACATTGAATTATTTCAGAAAATATAAAACAAAAAAAAAGAGGAATAAAACTATTTAAAATGATGACAGATGTATTTAACAGATGAAAAGTAACAGGAAAAAGTTTAAAAGGCGCAAGCCATGTTAGTCTAGTTCATGAGAGTTCTTGTCTTCAATAAAGTTTGCTGACATCCCCATTTTCAGGGGACTCTGTTTAAAACATTACACATTAAAAGGTGGTCAGAATTTGATATGCCTTCATTACAAATTGGACACACTATGGAAGAAAATCTCATACTTTATGGATGTTTTGTTAAAAAGTTATGTGTTGTTAGGAGTCTAAAATTTGCTACGGTTTCTTTTCACAGTATTTCCCCAAAAAACTTCTATTTATCTTGTATGTTTTATGTGATTTTTCTTTTCATAAATTAGTCAAATCGTAGTAATTTATTTAATGATATGGTATATATTTTTTAAAGTGTGTTTGGTGTTATGGGGGCTATTCTTTGGAACATAGAGATTTTCTTTTTGCTATAAAGTCAAAAATGTTGTTATCGGCCCTACCAATGAGTGAGGGAATCAATTGAAAAATGATAGTTTTTTACAATTTTTTTTAACATTTAGGCTCTGTTTGTTTGAAAATAAATTTCATTGATTTGTTTGTTCTCAGTATACTTATATATGATTTCCGCATTGTATTTTCATACTTGTATCTTATTTGTAGTATATTATAAGCCTTGCTTTAATCAGTCATGACCCATTTTAATGAGATTTGTAAATCTTATCTTAAAATCAAGCACTGGAATTTTACATGATTAGAAAATTTTTAAAATTCTTGCTAAGCATTTTGAATCTAGATATTTTATTATGCCTTTTAATTAGTAATTTAAAATTTTCATCAAAAATAGTATTATTTCTTGGTCTACCGTGGTCTAGTTGGTGTTAGAAAGCTCGTTGTCGGGGGGTAGTGAGTTCAAATTCAAACTCAACTGAAGATCCGAATTTGCTAATGATGAATGAGACATTTCAAATATGTCGTGGTCGCAATATCCTTCATGGGAAGTAATAACTGTGGGGGTAGTAGGTTAAGTGTGAGGTCATCTGCTTTACAACAGTCTTTAAGTTACGAAGATCCACTTTCGATAGCACCTTATTTAGTAAGGCACTCCCTGGGTGCCTCACTAAATAAGGTGCTATTACTTTAATCCTTTGTATTGCTGAAAGATGGAAATCCTATTAGCTGGGCAACAATATTATATTATTTCGTATATCTTATTCAGAAATTTATTATTTCTAATTCAGAAATAAAATTATCAAACAATTTGTTTATTATTATCATACACAAATGGTTAAAGAAACATTTTTTCTTCAGGGGAATTAATTTTTCTAAAAATTTTTTATATGAACTGAATAAAAAAATCTATGATATATTAAATGGAGTAAATAAGATAACATGTTTGATGTACATATATATTAAACTTTTATGTGATTTTTATAGAATAAAAGATGTATAGAATATACTTTTTTTACCAATATAATCTCAGTTATCTTTTGCGCAAGCCACTTTTTTTCTCCTTCTAATACACACTATTCCTTGTTACTTTCTAGTAAACTTTGCAATTAACTTTTTAATTAGCATTCCCTATTTTCTTATTTATAGTATAATCTAAAAGCAACTTTCTAAAGGTTATATGAACTTAAAAAATCTGAATAAGTTTTTTTAAGTACAAAACAAAAGAAGAAAAAATATTAAAGAAAGCCTTCTATGTAAAGGCATTAGTTTTTATAGAAAGCTTATAATGTTAATTCTTAAATAATTTTTTTTATCTTGATTATAATAAATAAGAAAATGTCTTTGTCTTCGAAGCTGCAAGCCATAAAAAGTCATAACAAAAAGTTTGTTACATAATTGTGCAGGCATATCGTGGAGTTTTCTCTATAAATTACATTTTGTTGATGTATACATGGAACAAAAGTAATAGAAACTTTACTATGCAAAATTAATACACTTATAATCTTATTAAAGAGGTAAGTGATCTAGAGCTTTTACGATAAAAAGTAACCTATTAAGAGGTATATCAATATTAACTCAATGAGGCAAATAAATCACTTTTGGAATGGTTAACTTAATTTTTTGAGAGCACAAAAAATATATTTCTTGTCAAATTGTTAAATCATCTTAGAAAACAGTAATTAAATATTTTTGTGTGTTGGAAAAGTTAACAATCACTTCAGTTACCGAATATTCTGAATGAATTTTCACCTATATTATTTCCGTTAATTAATTTATTGATGGTATTTAAAAAGTAAATTTAGAATTATCTTTATGTTGAGATTAAATATTTAATATTTGGGAAAATTTTAAATTTCGATTTGCTTAAATTCAAAAGAATATTTTCCAAGAATAGCTAAATAAATGAGTTAAAAATTTATTTAATAGCTTTAAGTATTATATAACTAAATTTATTTGACAATTCCTGTTAGTTTTATAAGTTTTTAAAACGATAAAAATGTAATGAAAATTTTCACTTGGAAACAATATAAAAGAATATTTACAGATAAAAACTGTAAATGACTTATATTAATCATAATTTATATACTGCTCTTAAATTTTAATATTCAATGTTAGATAGGCTGTAACAGTTAAAAAAGTTTTTGCGCGTTTTAACGATCATCATTTATTATGCTTTCAGGGAGATTTTTTTCATTTCTGGATTACATTTCCGTGTCGCAGACAAAGATACATAGAAAAATCGCAAGCACTCATCCGGACAGAATGGATTTTAGAAAGAATTAACGCAAAAGCCATGTTCTGCAATTCAATATTTGTTGAGATTGAATCATGATAGAATTGAATCTCAGCCACTGTTGAGTGCTAAATCAAAGTAAGATAAAATGTGATAATATTCTTACTAATAAAGGAACGTTATTTAATGAAATCTGAATAATGGCTCCATTATGTATATTTCGTTAAGCAAAAAACTATGTGACGTAATCAGTCAAAATGTTCTTTATTAAAGGGAATTTGAATAATTGAAATATTATTCATTTTCTGCCTAAAATTAACAATGAATTCTAAACATTCATACTCATTGTGAAAAATCTGTATGACACAATGTGTTCTATTGTGGAAAATCTATTTGACACAATGAGCCCCAATATATAAAGTAAATGAAACCCGCTGCATAAGAAAAACCAAGCACTAGGAGATCACAAGGACCTGCTGTTGGGCTGGGAAAACACAACCGATCCAGCAGCCACGCCCTAGTCCAGACGAGTTACTGCTGCTTGGCTGATGATATGGTAGTGTTCCTTCAAAAAGAACAGTTGGTTCTCAACCGGAATTAGTCAGACGAACCTCTTCATCAACCTAACGTGGATGTCGCACTCCCTGTCTTTATTTTCCGATAATGAAGTCACATGATAAAGCCCAAATGCGTAGTGAGGACCTTACAGAGAGCGTCATCATTTCATTAGAGGGTTGCGATCACCTTCCCTTCTAAGGGTACTTTGTGGGAAATTAAGCCGTATTCACGAGCAGCCTAACCTAGAAATGCCTTCAACACCCAATCCTAGTTGACAAGCAACTTTATTGCTGTTACAGAGTAAGTCACAACCTATTGACGTTTGTCTTTAGAATTGCAATCTGCTGTAGACCAGGAAAACCTTGGAATGCCACATCTCCAATTGGCTCTGTTTTTTTCGACTTGGTGGTCTCCGCGGATGTACATTCACGGGATGGTGGTAGATGTTTACTTTCCTTTGTAGTTTTCAAAGAGCAAAAATGCTCTTCTCCGTCTTGACGAAAGTTATTGGGAATTATAGCTGAACACACACTTGGTGGGCACAAAAATAAAAATAATGTGTTACCCTCCTGAGAGAACATAAGTGTGGGCGATTAACGCATACAAATGGTTTTCTTCTAGATGAAGAAACCTCTTGAAAAGTCCAGGGATGATCACATAGCTGAATAGGTAAGAAGATAAGGTTAGTTTATTACAATGTTGTTATGGCCTAACTGAAACTTAATGATGACGATTAACTGAAACTAATGACTAAAATTAACCTTCTGTGATTTTAGTCACTTGTGATGAAGTGATGAAATCAATTTACTATTTCAAGACATCGCATATAGACAGACAGTATTTATTATTTAAATGAACTTTCTTAATATGACGATCTTCAGCTTTGGCTGTTTGCAAACCTGCTGCGCTAGTTCAATGTCTTTCTCCATCAGATTACATCGACACAAATTCTGAAGAAATAGAGATCATGGTAAAATTAAGCGGGACAACTTTTGTTGTCTAAGGGCTCGTGCACCACAAGGTAGAAAACTGACTTAGCACCATCACCATTTAGAGTTAGCTAAGGAAAATGGAGTAAAGCTCCCTAAGTACATCACACATTACTTCCAGAAACACTCCTTTTCCACGATGAAGCCACTAACAGGACTTAAGGGGGTAAATGTTCTATCCATCATATTGTAAATGCGGAGTCAACCTGACTAATCCCCAATACTTTCATTTATGTCTGAGATTTACTCAGGAGGATTTCTTTGTGAACCTCCTACCATTTCTTGATTTCGATTGCATTGCTATACCAGATCCATAAGCATATGGTTTCAGAAACATTAACAGCACATCAGTCTGAAATTACATTGAAAATTAAATCAATTTTTAAAAAATTAAATGAAGCGCTTAGTTGATTATCATGTTACAGATGCTATTGATTTTTTTCACTATTAGGATAAAAAAATTATATTCTGCTAAATTTTCAGTTTGAAAATTCAAATAACTTGTCAAGTAGTTAAGATTTGCTACAAAGTCACAATTGAAAATGATTTTTCAATGTAGTAATGAATATTAATTTAATCATTAGATACGCTTTAATGAAAATTAATAGTTTTCGTATATTTTTAATTAGTTTTTCATATAATGAAAAAATCAATTGAAATAGTGATAAACCTGTATATTTTAAAGTCAAAATTCACAGTTTTGATGTTAGTAAGTATAAATAATATACAATCAATGTCATCCATTTGATTTTTACTGACGCCTCTGAAGAGTGAAGACTTGGGAATTTTTAAAATTTTCCTCTTTGGGAGTCGTAAAGATGACCAGAATCTGTAAACTTTTCTCCATTGGGTACTAAAGATTAACACCATTTTTAAAAAATATAGGCTGTTTTATTTTCATTAAGACAGAATCTTAAATATGTGTTAAGAGACATCACATTCCCTTTTCAAAACGTTGTTGCCAACAGAATTAGCATTCGTGTACCGAATGTGATCCTAAAAGAGTAAAACCATCATTAAAATACCATTTCTGATTGTCCAGTATACAAAAATGTACGTAATGTCATAAAATTAACTGAATTATTGGCATAAAAATAAGCTATAGGATTTAAAAGTTTATATAGCTTGATGATTTTAATTTCTCTTGAAAAGAATTTGTTGCAATATAACGATTTATGGTTTTGAATGATTCAATATTTCTTAATATTTTTATGAAATATTTGTGAACACATTATGGCAAGGAAATTTATCTGTGTATATCATTCTCAGAGAAATCCATCTATGCGTGAGAGAACTTAGTTCATTCAGAATAAATTTATTTCAAACCTCTGTGATTTGAGGCGATGTTCGTAAAGTTTTCTTCTAGAAATTATTAGTTCTTTTTCCTTATGTAGTCTTTAGAACTGAGTGTAAAAAAAAATTATAAAATCTTTTACCAGAAAATAAGTTTCTGAGAAATATTAAGAATAAATTTCATTAATCCTGTTTTCAGTTTCTTTAATTTGAACTATTTTTATACATTAAGATATCATTTTTTATACAGTTTTAGTGATATTGACTCAATAAATAATGTATTTAATGTATGCAAATACATTTTTATCATTCAAATTTGAAAATCACTTTAGGATTAAAAAGTGATGGTAAACTTTTTTCTTTATTTACAATGCAATCAATAATTTCAATATTGAAAAATAATTTATATATTTGTACTATTTCATCAATAAAACTTAAGTGCTAATTTCAAGCAAGGCTATGTGTCGTGAAAATATGTGAATTAAAATTAGACATACAGTGTTTAAGATATTATTTATGTAAATCATTTATAAATGTAAAAGCATATTTAAGAAAATGAAAATTGTTGATAGGTTAGCAGATTTTTGAGGTATACCTTTTTGAAACCTATTAAAATATTTTCTATTTGTATTTAATACGCTTAATGAATTTTTAATTTTAAATCATCATCACTTAGAGATTGACATTTTAACTCTTATCATTCCCTTTAAACCAAACTAATGGCTGGTACTTGATCTTGTGCAATACAAAAGATGTAAGAATTCCCTCAGGAAGATGATCATCACCTATATCTGGTATCGAACCCATAAATTATCAGTCAAAAGGTCAAAACAACCTTATTATAACCACTTTCCCTACCAGTTATTGCGGCTCCAAAATCGGAAAATTTCTTTTAAACTAGTGTGTTAAAGCTATCCCCGACTGTCACTGAAATAGGGCAGAGCAATTTCAAAGGAACTTAGTTAATTTTATTTCCTTAGATTTTCAATTTCTTTTGTTACGCCGATTAAAATTTCTAATCATGGACCATATCTTTAAAACTCTATCTCAGATGAAGTGAAAATTTGCTATTTTTTATTTAAATGTTGATCAACGGAGATACATTAGACCTTACAATAATTTAACATTCATATACCCTCTAAACCTTTTGTCTGTAGTAAAATCAAATAGTGAATACATTGTCTTCTAAATTTAAAAAGAAATTTAAAATTTTCTTACTAAGAGACCACCATCTTGAAATGACATAATTATAATTCTCAAAGCATTTTCATCTTTAGCTACAAATAAATAAGCCTTTAACGTTACACATAAAAAAAATATACATTTAACAACAGTCTGGTGCCATTCGTAAGAATTTAATCTTAAATAGATACGGAGCTGTTGAATCATTCTCTACGCAGTTTCAATTTATAAGGTAGCAACTGCTACTTTCTTTTGTGTCCATCAGCATATTGCCAAAATAGATGGAAATAAAATTTTACATAGTTTTCAATTTGATCACAAAGACATTATGATTAAAAATTTGGAAACAAACTTCCGTTGGGGTTTTTCGTAGTATGGAGTTAAAAAATCTTGATATACAAAGAATTAGAATCATTCCTTTTTCCTTGATCTAATTAGTGAATGTCATAGAGACAGGGGTGTTAAATATTCGTAAAATTATAGCTAAGAGGCTAGGGTTTTGCTAAGATGCATACTTCGATACTTGATCACTGTTTGAAATTAAAAGGTACTTTAAACTTAAACTATTTATTCTATAAAACTATTACTAAGGATTAAAATCCATCATTATCACCATCAGCATTGCCTACATTGTATTATATGAATATCATTTCATCAGCACTTAATCAGTTTCTAATTGTGACGTATATATGATGTGCTTAAAACCATCCGTTCTATGGAAACTATTTAATAAAAATATCAGCAAAGAATAAAAAAATATAAAATAGGCAATCATTTCTCAACAGAAAGGCTGAGTTCTCTCTTTAAAAGCAGACCACTAGTTCTGGAAATCGCGGTTGCTTTATCGAGAAAGTTTAATATTTCGTGCTGGAAAGAAGCGAATTCGTTAGCCATCACATCCGAAGATTGTCGTGGATTTAGTATATGAATTGAGGGATAAAGTCTATGCGTGTAATGGTCTAATATCCATCTGTTCTTGTAGTGCCGCATATTAAAGAGAAAGGCTTATCTTGTCATTTAACGCAGTGTTAAAAGTACTAAACTATTGGTCGGGCTTAGTTTCTCTGATTGATCGAAATTGGTTGTTGTAAACATAATATAAAGATATAAAAGTTTATAATAATTTATAAAAATATATAAATATTTGTAATTTTTTTGAAACACTAACATTTTTTAAATAAAATATATTAATTAAAGTCTTTTGAATAGTGCAGAAACACTAGTAGCAATAAATTAATTTTATTTAACAAAGCAGAAAATGTTAGCGTTGTTGAATAAATCATCAATAGTTTGAGTTATTGAATATATCATCGATCTCTATTGACTTCAAGTCTTTATTTGCATATTTTTGATTAGCTTTGTACAAATGATTTCAAACAGCTTTCTGGTTTATCTTTAGCTTCTGGTCCCCCAACATGCTGGTCAACTTCAGACATTTTTGCGATTATATCAATGTTTTCGATGATGAACTTACGTGCGCAAGGTGCATCATTAACATGAAATATTCCTGAATGGAATCGATAAAAATAAAATTACCTGGTCAATTACAAAATTATTAAAAATGTGTCATTGGTTTTTCAGTGTTTTTGTTAAATTTTGAATCTCTCTAAATTCTGATTAATAATTTATTCTTTATATTTTTTTGATTAATAGTGGCTGGAGCAAGTAAAATAGGTCATGATCGATATATTATTAATTGTATAATTACTACTTATCAATAATATAATTACACTTGGTGCTTGAAATATTAACAGTAATTTTATTTTTCGAATCTATAAATAAATGCATAAGGAAATTCTTTAATGAGAAATACATTGTAATAAAATTAAAAATGTTATGATAAGTACTTATAATTCAATATTTCGTATATAAAATTCCAAAACGAATTAATATACTTAATACAAGCATAATATATATTGAAATAATTTGCATATATGTTATGAAATACATATCAAAATGAAAAAATATGAAGAAAATGAAAGAAATAATTTAATTTCTTGTAAGAAATGTTTGATTAAGTAAAAAAATAAATATTTTATCTAAGTTGTGCCAGCTAGGCTGCAGTATGTGATGTGCTGCTCCACTTTTCCTACTTAGCCATAATTTCGTGTGGCATCCAACTTCCTCAGTATAAACAAGACATAGGTACCCGTTTGTAAGGTAGGCAACCATTCACAGTACATTCATACAAGGAATGACAAAGACAGGAAAAAGAGAGACTGACAAAAAACATCCATGTCTGAACTGGAATTCGAACCCAAGACCTCCTTAACCCCAGTTAGGCACACTGACCACTATACAGGATGGCCGGAAACATTTTATGTATCAAGTTGTTAAATGATATATACACTACTGGCCATTAAAATTGCTACACCAAAAAGGCGACATGCTACAGACGTGAAATTTATACGAAAGGAAGAAGGTGCTGTGATATGCAAATGATTAGCTTTTCAGCGCATTCAGACAAAGCAGGTGCAAGTAGCGACACCTACATTGTGTTTAAATGAGGAAATTGTTCAGCCGGTTCCTCATACACAAATTGCATTTGAACGTTGTTGCCTGGTGAAAAGTTGTTTGTGATGCCTCATGTAAAAAGGAGAAATGCGTACCAGCACGTTTCTGACTTTGATAAAGGTCGAATTTTAGCGTACCGGGATTCCAGTTTATCTTATCGCAGTATTGCTGCTCGCGTCGGTCGAGATCCAATGACTGTTAGCAGAATATGGAATCGATAGGCTCAGGATGGTAATACGGAACACGATGCTTGATCTCAACGGCCACCTATCACAAGCAGCCGAGAACACAAGCATATTATCCGCATGGCCGTAATGGATCGTGCAACCACGTCACAAGCCGTGAGTCAAGAAACGGGGTCGTTTGGAAGACAACAAGTGTCTGCACGAACAGTTCGACGACGTTTGCAGCAGCATGGACTCTCAGCTCGGAGACCATAGCTACGGCTTCCCTTTACGTTTCGTCATAGATAAAAGCGCCTTCCATGATGTGATCAACGACGAACCTGGGCGCACGAATGGCGAGAAGTCATCTTTTCAGATGAATCCAGGTTCTGTGTACAACATCATGATGGTCGCATCCATGTTTGGCGGCATCGTGGTGAACGCACACTGGCACACTGGCAGCGTGCATTTGTCATCGTCATACTGGCCCATCACCTGGCGTGATAGTATGGGGTGCCATTGGATACACGTTTTGGTCACCTCTTGTTCACATTGACGGTGCTATGAACAGTGCACGTTACATTTCTGGTGTGTTACGACCCGTGGCTCTACCCTTTATTCGAGCCCTGCGAAACCCTACGTTTCAGCACAATAAACCCCGACCGCATGTTGCCGGTATTGTACGGACCTTCCTTGATACGGAACATGTTCGGCTGTTGCCCTGGCTAGCACGTTCTCTAGATCTTTCACCAATAGAAAACGTCTGGTCAATGGTTGCCGTGCGACTGACTCGTCTCCAAACGCCAATCACTTTGGTTGATGAACTGTGGCATCGTGTTGAAGCTGCATGGGCATCTGTACCTGTACATGTAATCCAATCTCTATTTGACTCAATGCCCAGATGTATAACTGCTGTTATTACTGCCTGAGGTGGTTGTTCTGGGTACTGATTTCTCAGGATCTATCCAGCTAAATTTTTTGAAAATTTAATCACTTGTTATTTCTAGTATAATATGTTTGTCCAATAAATACCATTTTGTTATCTGCATTTCTTCCTGATGTAGCAATTTTAATGGCCAGTAGTGTACATATATATAAAATTAATTTTTAATTAATATAAAGTTAATTATACAAATTCAAAGGTAATATTGTAAGTTGCTTATGAAGTTTAAACATTAATAAAAATATTTTCTGTTATAAGCAGTATTTGATTAAAAAAAATTATTGAAGCAAGTGATTTTTGTATATAAAAAGTTATTTAAATAAATTAGAGATTAACAACTAGAATTTTTTTTAATCTCATAAGATTTATTTATATCATAAGATGCATTCAATCTAGTCAATCAAACTCTGAACAAATAAAAGAATACTGTATATTTTATTTTAAGAAATATTCCATCTAAAAAGGTTTCAGATAAAGCCAATCTTACAGATACAAAATCGTTAAATTAATAATGAACTAGTTTAATTTAAGGCCTACAAATATTTCTACGAAAATTATATTACATTAATTCAGAAATAAATAATTCCATTTCTATAAAAAGTAAACGAAAAAACATTTTGTATTTCCTTATATAAAAAGTGTTTATTTGATACAAAAGATTCATTATTTAAATCTGTATAAAATCATATATAAAATTAAAAATAAATTTAGTTTACTTAAGATCAAAAAATATTTTTATATCATATAATTCTAAACCTAATTTGAAACTAAATAACTACGTCCAAATTAAACAAGATACAAATAACAAATATTTGAACTTCAATGCTATGAAATCCATCTTGCCTGTAGAACCATTTTTAGTATCCATCATTTCTGTCTTTTGTTCAATATTTCAAAATTAACATTTTGCTTGAATTTCTAGAAAAAAATCTTGTTTTTACTTAAACAAATATTAATATCAGATTTAATAAATAATTTCAAAGAAATGAAAATCAAAAGATATGGAATATGAAATAGCGAGTTTAAATAGAGCCCTTAAAAATAAGTATTAATTTCAAAAATAAGTTTCATATGATGTAAATTAAATTACAATGTATATATCTTCCACGTTTTATTGAAAATTTAAATGAATTTGCTGCATAATCCTGATTTATAAATATTTTATATTGTTAATTTTCAATTATAAATGAAAAAATACTAATAGATCTTAATTTTTTTTATATTTTTTCTAAAGTCATTCAAAGATTAATATTTTATAATAGTTAGTACTTTTCAATAAACAAACACTATTCAATTCTAATTTTTTGGGGAAAAAATGCATAAAATTTATGTTAAAAATGCTGAAAGGCATTTAATTTTATTTTTTGACTTAGCTTTCTTTAATCTTATACATTTGATACAATAATTTTAATTATAAATTTTTTCTCTAATTTATTTTAAATAAAATAATCAGAGAAAAATTTATTTGGATATTTTAATGTAACTGAAACTAATGATAGAAAATAAACATTTCTTTTGATTAAATTAGAACTAAAAAGAAACTAATTCATATGAATAAATTCATCAATAACTAATTTTGAAATAAAATTTAAGTTTTTTTAGTGTTGTGAATGTCTCTGCCTTTTCTAACTTTGTTACATTATATGATGCTTAATAAAGTTGATTAAAATTTATGTGCACTATATATTATTTAGTAGCTTAAAAATTTATTTTTAAATTTTCAATTTGTGGAGATTCAAGGCTTATTTTGATTGTTTCTATAACATATTTTTTTATCAAATATAAACTGCTATAAATAAGTTTAGAACACCTGAAAATAAATACTTAATTTTAAGTAATGTTTTTGATTAAATTCTTTCTCATTTAATAACGCAAACTAAAAGCAATTAGTTTTCAACGTTTGAAAATGAAATTAACTTTATAATCATGAATTTATCCTCTAATGCAAAAGAAGATTAATCGTCAAAGTAAATAAAATTTCTTTTTTAAACAAGAAATAACAACACCATTATTAAGTAAGAAAGATATACTTTTATAAAAACAGGAAAAAAGGAGAATGGTATTCAGAAAAAGTTCTTCCTTCCTCAAAATTAATTAAAATTTTAAAATTCAAAATTTCTTACTCTTCTAAATAAATAAACGAAACATAATATCAAAGTACATCTCTGCCAAACATCAATTGTCAATTAAACTGAGATTCAATGAATGCAAAATTGCATGTAAATAACTTAAAATCAATATCGTTTGGATAAGAATGTTGAACTTAAAAAAGTATTTTAATATATGCTAAAAGCACAAACAACATGCATAAATTTATTGACATTATCCTTTTTTTTCTTTATAAAAATTTCACATCAATTTAAAATATTATATTCTTTGATTTGTTTAGACAGAAAAAGTAAGTATTATAAAATTTATTATGTTTCTTTGACTGATTTGTGTGGATACCTTCTCTTAATTTAGTTATGGGCAAGAGGGTATTTTATTTGTCAAGTTAAAATTTGAATAAAATGAAACAATGTTTTAAAATAAGCATTTTAAAATTTACTGTGGGAAACAGAATAATATTTTTAAATTTTATTTCACGTTTATAATTGTATAAATTAAGCTCCTTATATTTAATTTGTAATATTTAACATATTGTGTTTAATAAATTTAAGTTATATACAAACCTAAGAAACCAGATTTTGCTTCGAACTCCTGATTTAAATGTTAATATAGAATGCATAATTTTAATATAGTTCATTATTTATACGAATTAAAATGTATAGGTGTTTATCAAAGTAATGGACATCTGTGAAAAAAATGAAATTTTTAAATGCGTTTCGTTAGCATTAAAATATAATAGCTAAAAAAATTTTATTAGCTGTATTAAATTTCTGTAAGTCTTGGATTTTTTTTCAAAGAGTAAAATGCTGGACTTCTCAGATTTCCTAATAGGCTAAACTGTTGGAGTCTGTCTAGCTTGTGACCAGCTGTGACCGAAACATCCCGACTTTTAGGCATTTCTATAGATAAGGTATCTAAAGTCATAACAGCATACACACAGCGTGGAAAAACAAGTTCGGCAGAGCAAAACAGTGAATGGATGCAATGGAAAGATAAGCTCAGTGAAAGAGACAACGGATAATGAAGACGATAGTACTGTCTGAAAAGCAAACAACTGCAGAAAAAGTAGTCATAGATCTCTAACGGAGTCTGGATTCTCAAATGTCATTGATTGCAGTTTGAAGACACCTTTATAAACAGAAAATTCATGGCTGAGCAACAATTATCAGCTCCCATGTCGCAGATAATAATAACAAATCATCTACAGATTTAAAATTACTCAACCAGGTCACACTCAAAACATGGTTGAATGATGAATGGAAAAAAGTACGACCGTCTGACGAATTGTCCTTCACAATTTTCCCCACAAATGCTGCACATTTGGAAGACGTCTAAACAAGTGTACGATCGTGATTGTTCTCTCCCATCTGTCAAGAATGGAGGTGGATGTGCCATGATTCTGCACCCCTATCGTAGTTTTCTACACTAATCATAACCTAGAAAGGAAAGATCATTGAAGAGAAGATTCAGAAATTCCAGCTGATCAAGTCCCTCCATCCTATGATGCAAACTTTATTTCCTGTAGAAGATGAAATTTTCTAGGATAATAACACGTATTCATACAGTGAGTCGTCTTCAAATCCCGGTTTGATGAACATGAGGGAGGAAGTTATGCATCTACCTGGCCTCCACAATTGTCCGATCTCAATATAATTGAACCATTACAGACAATTTTAGAGCTTCCAATAAGGAATCGACACCCTTCAATTGTATCACCCGAAAACTTTTACAATATTTCTACAAAGAATAGTACAATATTATTCTCTACACTATTCAACACATATATTAATTAATTTCTAGGCAAATTTAAAGTATATTATACGACAAAGATGGTCCTATAGCCTACTAATATAGGAATCTACATACCTATGCTGTTCACATTATTTTAATAACCACTTTTACAAATTAATAGAAGCCTATGTTGCTACATGGATACTTGCTTTAAATTTGAGATATACACAAAATTATTTTATTTAAATGTTTTTTTTTACTTATAGTTACAGAAATACATTTTTTTTTAAGTATATACAATTTCTGAAAAGAAATGTGTGTTCAAAACTTGATTTTTGAGAAGGATGAACAATATTAAAAAAAATATTTCTATATCCATAAACACCATTATAGTCTAATACAAGAAAAGTTTTGTTTTTATTAACAGAATGAGAAAGATCAATACTAAATAAGCCGTAGAGCCTCACACTGAATAACACTGTGCTTATCAATATACATGAGTGTTAATACTTCGCCAACGTTTTAAAGGTAGATTTAGATAGATAATGCTAGTTCAAATGTCTACAACTTCATAATTTCATAATGCAAAATTACGCTCCATTTGGCACGACTTCCATTAGCAGAGATATACAGCAGAAAACAAAGAAATAATATACACCTTTTACTCATGAGTCTTATGTATTAAATTTTGATATTTTTGCTTATTTTTTATGATCTCTTGTTAGTTTAGAAATAACCCAAGAAAGTGGACTGAAACTTTTTGAGAAACAATGCTGATGTTTTTCTTTTAACATACGTTAGAAGTGAATTATCAACAACAAAGCAAAATTTTTATCTATTAAGCTCATAAAGAAGATATAAATAAACAGTCACCTCAACTGGTATTTTTTCTAAGCTGATGGAAAATTGAGTTTACGATAGACGAAAAAGTTCTCTTTAACTAAGTTTCCAGTGGCTCATTTCATAGCACCTGCAGACGATAACCGGCACGTTTTCCACTCCTAAAATTTTTTGGCTCGATTACTTCCTAATATGATTTGGAATCCATTAATATTGCACTGGCAACCTCTTCAGCTTCATGTTGGAGAAGTGGATTTAATACTTTAAGCAACCTCTGTTCATAAAGGTAAGGAACTTTATTGTTTTCTTTAGAATTTTTTATTCCAAAAGCGTAATTTTAGACACAAAGCCAGCTTATGTTTTCCTAATCCTTTTAGCAGATTTTCAGCAAATGCTAATGCAAGTTTTGATAAAAATTTTCTTATATATATGAGTTTTTGGAAATTTTTCTTTGTTTTATTTTGGAGAACAATGGTTAGCAAAAACTTTAAAAAAAATCAGAAATAAATATTGTAAAGCGAGTACATATGAATTTAAAAAACTAATAAGCCTCGTTATCTTCACTGGGAAAAATATTTTGAAATTCTGAAAGCATTTACTGCTAAAAGTTCAAAATTTACCATTTTTTAATGTATAAACTTTCTGCTTCCTATGTGTACTTTTGTTTACTCTCAGTCAAGATATATAAATATATATGGGTGTGTAGGAAAACATATATATTACCTTTAGGTAAATATCACAGCATTCATATTCATAATTAATAATACTAATCGATTTTAACTGACAAAAAGTATGTTAGAAGATAAGATCATGAAAACATTTTGTTCTTCTACAACAAATATATTTTTATCAGGGAAGTTTCATTTACTTAAACAATATTATACAAATATTAGCCATAAGGAAGGCTTTATTTGAGGACTTTATAAAAAATCACTTTTCATCTTTTAAATTTAGTGAATGCCATTAAATAAATTTTTTTTCTTTTCTTATATTTTTTAAAGACAAAACCCACTCTTTTTCCTTTACAATCTCCCAGAGAAATATCTAAATAAATGTTAATTTATCTTTTCAAAGTGTTTTCAATTTTGCATTATTTTCAACTAAAAGTTTTTTAATTAAGAAGTTCTGTTTTCATTAATATGTTTACAACTGAGTGGAATATCATTGGAACCAAAAAGCAAAAATGTATATTAATTAAAAAGTTAAAGAGAGAAAGAAAAATTCCCTGTCTGGAAAAGGGATTAAGAAATTAGCAGAACTTGAAAAAAGTTATTGTTAACAAGTACAATGAAGGAAGGATTCTTTTTTTGTGAACATGTTTCAGAAATTTTTAACGAATTACTATAGAGTAACTTAAACACAACATTGTTATAAAACGTCAGCGTATGTCCATGGAATTCTTTAGCATTATCTTAAAATTTTGAGAAATATTTATCTTCTTGTAATCAAATAAAAAATATTTTGCCGACAATATCTAATATAAACTTAGACAAAAAGATATAAGTATTATGTCTGATTCATATTAATTATAATAAACTCCATTTTCAGCAATCATTTTAAAATTTTGGATGAAACCTGTTTTATAGATATATACATAGGTCCCTGGTTGGTAAGGAGGTTTCGTCCGTTATCAGAAGGTAGTGAGTTCGAATCGACCATTCGAAGATCCGTCATGTTCATTACTAGTGATTAAATGTTTGCTTGTTTTTTTCCCTTTATCATACCATATCCTACTAGTTGGAAGACATTGGATCCTATGAATATTTAACAAGCATTCACTCTTTTCCAGCATGATTATTCCATGTTATTCAGATTGGATGAAACAAGAGATTAGAAGATTTTATATTTCTACTTCTAATCTAATCGTTAACAACGAATCACGTTTTCTTATTTTTTGCAGCCTTTGTTCCTTAATAGAAAACGTGTCTCTAGATTTCAGGAGAAATTTCGAATTAAAAAATTGTCAATTATTTGTGCTTTTTAAACAGTATTTATTGTTCATTAAGGTTTGCTGAAACTACTATTTTGCACCAAAATGAATCTTCGTGTATAAATCATCTTAACAAATTAAGTGAAATGTTTGTTGAGAAGGAAGTTTATTGTCATTTAGTACTGAAATTAAGATTCTTCTCATACACATTTTAATTTATTTCCTATCCGTGGCATACTGGGAAAAGTCTAAAAACATACGCTACAACTGATAAAAACAATGCTTTTTGAAAAATCAAAAAGTATTATTTAAGATAAATTACTCTTAGGGTGAACCTAACACCTTAAATATTTTTCTCTACTCACACAGTGATTGCATAAGAAAATCAATTTTTAAGAAAGTTAAAAGAACCATACTTTCCACTCTTATAGAGGCGCAGCTAGTCCTTTCAGGACCTTGCGCCACAAAACTTAACCGACCAAAGTTATTTTAGAATTTTGGTGATTTGTTTGGTTTAGTTTTTTTTATTGCTCAGAGGTTATTTTTTGCACACGAAGGCTAATAAGGTACAGACCTATGGTTTAAAATGGACTCTAAACTATTATATGCATCCAAACCATAGGTGGAACTCACGAACAATTTAACCGAATGCCAGAGGGTTGAGCAATGATCCAGCAACTCGGCAAGAGTGTTTATGAGAAACGTTATCATTCAAATGAATTAAATTATAACAACTAATTATACCAAGTGTACAAAGCATAATTAATTGCAATTTAAATTTTAATGGAAAAGATATGAATAAAATTTTGAATAATTTTCTTTTTCTAACATATTTTGATATAAGTTTCATTCCATTCCTTGTAGTTAAAAATTTGGAAAAAGTGATTTCAGATTGACAAAAGAGCCAACCGTATATCAGAATGTCAGATATACTGGGAAAAATCAAACTTCAAAAAGTTATATCATTAAATTTCATGTACAAAATTTTAATTTTCTTTTTCTTTTTAATTTTACAGTATGAATTTAAGTGTCACGCACATCACAGTAAGTTGTAAAATGCTAAATGTAAACTCACACATTTTTGTGCGGTGTATGGGAAATACATAAAAAAAATCACAGAAAACTTAACGAATACGGCTATAAAGGTTTTTGCAATACAGTTAAAAGTATTATTTTAATACAGTTAAAAGTATATCTGAAAATCTTATGAAATAAATATGGAGTTACATTTTTAACGATGAAAGACATGGAGCTAGTAAATAGATTCTCAACCACCGTGCCGTGGCACTTTAGTGTAGTGCTTAGTTCTTAAAGTTTATCCCAAATTTTAGAGAAAAGTTGTATATAGTAAAAAATTATGCTTTTTTTTATTGCGAGTAAAGTTTGTTCAAATTAAAGTACACTGTAAAAGAAAACTTGTTTTTACAGTTGAGTACCATATTTCGTACACTTGAAAACTGTTTTTATCTTCAATAACTGTGACATTCTATAAAGGGAAACAATTTTCTATTTCGTATTTGTGTGAATTCGGATCTTCAATATTAACCAACATAAAAATTAAAAAAAAATCTAGAATGTTAAATGGAGAAGACAATATGAAACTTATTTTTACGATCAAATATAAATAAATTATCATAAAATCTTCAAGCTCAAATTTCTCATTAAAAGTGTCCTAACTATTACAGTCTAATTATAATCCCTTAATAAACTTATCGTTTTTGTGATATATATTTAATTTTACATTCAAAATTATCGTACACTATTTTACGCAGTGTATTAAAGGTAATTAAAAATTTTTTTGTGGAACACAAAGAAAATAAAAGTTTGAGAATTATTGGCCTATTGCATTCAAAAAAAACAATAAGGCAAAACAGAAATGCAAACTTCACAAAAATAACTCAAATATTTTAAATGTAAAAAAAAAACCAGTAAAAATAGTTATACAGGCCAGTAATACTAGGAACTTGAAAGCATTGAATACGTCAATGTAGTTTGTATCGGGGTATAACAATGTGTGTGTAATGTGATTGCAATATTATACATTTTATGAGATATATAAGAAAAATAGAAACTAACTAAATGACCTCTCTAACACAATTCAATTGAAATCTTCAAATGCCACACAAAAAAAGAACTCGGAAAGATTATTTTTAAGTCTAAGTTAAGTCAGTAAGTGTACATCTAACTTAACTATGCAAAAACAGTTTTAACAGACTTATATTTTATATTATATTTAAAACAGCAAAATAAGAAAATGTTTTACATTTGTAAATGTTCATGCACTTTCTGATTTTTTTAACAAGCAAAATCTGGAGATATTTAGATAAAAATTCATATTAATGAGCTTTACTTTCAATACTATTTACACTTAAAGAAAATGAAAACTGTTTAATAAAATTTTCAAATATATTATATAAGCTAATTTCAGTTTTTGAATTCTGTAGTGCTCCAAGAGGATTCAATATTTAGTTCTAAATAGTCACAGTCAATAATAAAGTTTTCACTCAATCTGTGAAAGTTCATTTTTGTTAGCATTTTTAAAGTATCCTCTATTAAACAATGTTGTCAATCTCATAATACAAATTAGCAATTGTTATAACGTATCTTAAATAGGAGATAAGTTTATTTGGCTTATATTTTGCTGGTGTGTACTAAAACTAATTAAACAGGTTTTAATATTAATAAACAGGGAATTACGAAGCGATAACAGAAAGTAATGATTTTAAAATACGTAATATTTTTCCATCTAATAGCAAATCACTTAGAATATATTTTTTTTTTTACAGTTTATGCGATATTTGAATATTGTCAAAATACTAATTTGGAAGTATTTTATTTAAATATACGTTTAAAAATATTCAATGATTTGAATTTTATTTTCAAAATTTGTTTACTATATTTATTAAAAACAAATCTACCACATTCACTATCTAATCAACTTAAGATGTTTTCAAAAGTTTTTCTCATATTTAATAGAACTATAAATGTATCATAAAAATGGTTATATAAAAATTGCTGAAGTTCGGAACTCAATTTTTTTTTTTTTTACTAAAATGTGAACTTTAAACAGTTATTTTATTCATGAATTTATATGAACTGCTTAATCAGAAAGAACTATTTTTTGCGCTTGTCACAAAAATCGACGTTTTAAACCCAACACCCAACATAGTGAAGTCAGAGTTTTGTTGCAGATATTTTATTAAAAACGTTTTTCTATAATATACATAACATTTTTTTGATATCTTACATTTTGTGCTCAATATTATTTTGAAACTTGTAACTAATGGTAAGGGCAATACACTTTACTGTAAGCTTAACTTTATACAACGAATTCCACATATTTTTCAAAACAAATTTTACTTACTATATTTCACTTAACTTATATTACTTAGATCATTAACTGTAATAGTAGCTAAAATTAAACAATTTTTCATTTATTCATCTGTAAAATAAACTAAATATATTTACAACTATTACAGGGATTATAACCGGAGGTAATACTTTGCATCTAAATACAACAGCAATAGAAATATTTTGCTCTAATAATTTGATCAATTTAATTTTATTCAACTTTATTCCAGAATTATAAGAATATTTCAGATTTCATTTCACATTTTAATTTTCAAACCTATGTTACCAATAAATATGTCCTAACAAAAGGAAGGACTATATAATCTAACTTTCGAAATCAATATTTTAAAATTATGGGAAAATTTTTAATGACAGAAAATAAAGGTTTTAGTGTTGGCAACAATATTAGCCGGAATTTTTTGTTGAGCAAGGAACTTATAAATTTTTGAAACTCTGAAAATCTTGAATTTGTCATTAAATTTCTAACATTTTTAACGCAATATATCATTAGAAATTCAAATTTGATTATTTTCCACTTATTAATTTCAAGTATCAAAATTTGGGAACAAATCTGGAATTATTCTCTTTAAATTTTCTCTATAAAATAACTAAATACATACTTACAATAGAAACTTAAAATCTTACAACAAAAATAACGCAATAGAATTCTTTGAGCTTTAAAATTTATAAGAACTTGTCTAATTCCAGACATTTCCGAAATCTTTTGTCTTCTAAAATGAAGTAAAGAATTTCATGCCAATTTGACAACCGAATTTACGAGTACAACAAATTTAAAGCTTAAATAGTTAACAGTAAAGGGCCATCAGATTTTTAAGTTGTCCGATAAATTAGTCTTATATACCTTTTTACAGTTTGTCTTGTGCCATTTTTCTTTCTTACCCCTTTTCAGTTGGTCTTACACTTCATAAAATCCTCTTTACATTTGAAATCGAAATTCTTTATGCTTTATGTATACTATCCTTATTCTGTGACAGTTTTCGAACTTCATTGAGTTATGAGTTTCAGAAGCATCCTCCATGGCAATGCACTTTGTGCTCGTTTGAAGTGGATTCTTGTAAGATGGCTTTTTAAATTTGATTTTGAAGTCACAGTAAGTTTACAAACGTCACATCTGAAAGTAGGTCTTTCATATTTTTTACAGTTAAAGGGTTTTTTCAGTGTTACCGTAGATTGCAAATAACTACGTCTGCTAATATTTATATTTCGCTTTTTCTTCAAAGAATTCGGTAAACTCTTATTCGTTTTTACACTGGAAAAAGTGAAATTTTTATGGCGTTGACAAGAGCTTCTCTCTCGCTGAGCATTGAATTGAGATAATTTATTGTCAGAGGATTTTCCTTCAGGTGACATTTTGTACTGCTCGTGGTACTGTTCTCTAGAACACAAAACTTCCTTCAGTATCGAGTTGTCCTGAGGAAATACCTCATCCTTGAAAACTGAAACAGTGTAATTGTCCTGTTTTATTGACAAAATCAGATTCTGATCCTTAGAGAGCTTAGACATACTAGAACATTTCCCACAGGAATCATATGGAAAATTGATAATTTTGTTTCTGATGTTTTCTTTATCAACAGGATTCTTTAGATTTAAATTCGCAGATTCTGGCGAGTTCTGCTTCAGATGGACATTTCCTTTCGGACTGAAATCCGGAAATTCTTCCACGACATTGATATCATCTTCAAAACTGTCATTGTCTTCCTCAGAGAAATAACTCGAAAATTCTTTTCTAAAATCCGATGTTGATGTTTCATTTATTCCATCCAATACATCAGTTGGACAAAAACTAGCACGATCTAATATTTCAATTGACATGTTTGTTTTAATATATATATTAAATTGATTTGGTAAGATCAATTTTTGTAATTTATGAAAATTTTAAAGCAGACGGAAATCTTAATGAAGTCGTTAAATACAAAATTTCAAGCATGACGCATATCAGATTTATCACGTGATTCATTACGTGTTATATTTTATGTAATTTAGTTTTTTTTTTGTACTAACAAACTCTCTGTTGCCCATAATATAAATACTGGTTTTCTGAGGATATTTCTAAAATTGTATCCACTTGGCCATGAAAACCACTGGTAATATATTCTTCAACCCAAATAAACACACATACAATGTGTTAATTATCTCTACAAAAAAATCAGCCCATGTAGATCTTGGCATGAAAGGTACTTTTTCTTTGAATTTTTAATTACTGAATATAGGGTAGAAGAACGATTTCGTAAGCCTTTTACGCCTAACATTAGGCTAAAAATTTTTACTTACTAAGAACTACTTATTAAGACTCCTACTAAGAAACAATACTTCCTTTTCTTGATTCTCTGCCATTCGCAGCAAAGGTCTTGAGTTGAATTTAAATTAGAAGTTTGTGGCTTTGTATGTAAGCATATGTTGAATATTTTATCAATTTTCTGCCTTGATGCTTTTGGTATTGTTCTAATGTACTACGTTTATATCTGAAGCTAGTACCTGACTTAGATGTGCGATCGCTATTTGGGGAGAATGTTCTTGTGTCATTCGCTACTCAAATATATAAGTTCTTCATCATACACACCACCTATCCAACATCTTCAGTC